>QLON01002327.1:0-14707 GCA_003313675.1 Termitomyces heimii | reverse complement strand
CGTATAGTTGACTGAGGGTTGTTTCTATGCCGAGTCTGTATATATACATGTAGGTAGGACAATGGGAGCATCGTTCATTGGGTATGTGGCATGTAAGTGACGAGGTGGCTAGGTGGCCACCGTTGTGATATGTGTGATTGTGTGAATTGAGGAGGTGGTGACGTCGTAGTTGATGGTGTCCTGACGCGACATGCTAACAAGGTCGCGGTGTTGTATTAACAACGACATGATTTTTTTCCTATCGTGCTTATCCCAAGCACACGGTAAGACAACAGGTTCCCTCTACCCTCGCCTCCCATATCTCCGAATCATTTGCTCTTGCCCAACGCATCAATTATTTCTCACGGCTAAACCGACGTCACCTGCAAACCTCCTTTCCACAATTATTCCACCACTTGACGCCCCTTACCAACTCCCCACTCAGCAGCTCTCATCCCCAGCGCAGTCCTCTGTCGCAGCCTTTACATCTCTTCAACCCCCCACTCCAGCCCCGTTTTTCTACCTTCCTCCAACGCCCTCCACATCAAGCGTGATATAACTTTCTAACACCAACCTAACTAGTACTGATACCAGCAGTCTCTCCCCGATTCACTCAGCCTCTTCCTACTCATTCCCATCCTTGCATGCGTCTCTGTATTCCTCCCAGCCCTTCCTCCATGGATATCTCCACCCCCACCCTCGAGCCCACTGACAATCCCGTTACCTGAAATCGAAGAAGAAGAGGGACTCACATATGTTCGGGGGTTCGGTATGGGTATTGCTAGGAAAGTCAAGACGGGTAGGGGTAAGTAGGGTTGGAGTAAAATTTGCGGGAGGTATCTGAATCACGGTGTCATAAAAGAGTGGTCAAGAAATCTGACTGGTTTGGTTACGGCAAAGTCCTTCACGAACTTGGAGAGCACGAAATCCGAAAGGCGAGTGATGCGGACACTGCGATTTGAAACATCGAATTGAGAAAGGTTTGACGAAAGAGGAGCGATAGTAATGGGTGTCGCGTCATTATAAAGCGATGGTTGTATGTAATGCAAACTGCCGTAATGCGAGATTGCATTTTCGAGACCCGTTAATTACTCTTAGTATATGTACTACCTGCGGAAACGACCTCGTCTCGAGTCGGCATCTTCCGAAAATTAGTCACATCTGTTTGCGAAGTCGTTGTTGGTCACCAGCGTCCACTTTTTGAGGCTTGATATTATCTTTGTTTGTCATGAACACCCATGTACTCAACATGCCCGAGCTACTTTCCATTATCTTCGGGTATTTAACGAAGAAATCGGCTGCAACGAACATGCAAGTTTGTAAACTCTGGGCTGCAGTAGGAAAACCGCTTGTGTGGCGATACTTGGACTCAAGTGGTGATCTTGAGGTCCTTTTGAGAATGCTTGCACCATGGGATTTTGAGTCGCCGTTTATTGTGAGCAACTCGAGTCCTCAGAAGTTTATCGTTTCCAAATTTGACCTCTCTACAAGCTTCCTTCTTCCTTGGACTGGCCTCATTTTCTTGAATGTTCAAGGCTTGTACATCACCTTCTAGTGGAAGGAACGCTCTGCTTCCCCTTAAATATCAGTTGCGAAAACGTATCTACTGTACTGCAGTATATCTTTGGAACGTACTCCACTGCCGTCGTTTTCCCGAACTTACAAAAATTTTACTGCAAGGTAGACCACAACCTACTTGCGCCATCAATGAATCTATTACATCCAGGAGTTACCAATTGGTATGTTGAATACCTAGGAAATCCGTCGGAATTCCAAATCTCCATTCCTGTTGGACAATTGTGCGGTCTCGTCTCTCTCGAGATTGGAGAGGACATTACAAGGGACAACTTGAATTGTCTGTCTGCCCTTCATGAGCTTCCATATCTCACGACTCTTGTCCTCTATCGTTATACGGTGACGTATCCGGTCCTTGAAGTGCTATCGATGTTTCCAGCGCTCGAAGTCATCCGAACAGGAGTCGCTACTAACGCTCCTAGCTGTGAAGGTCCCCATTCTCCCTCTTGCCTATTCAAAGTTGGTTCTTTCCGAAAGCTTACTGTGCTGACTATCTCAGGATGCACCCACCAAATTTCTGAGATTCTGGATGACAAAAACTTCCCATTTGACATTGAATACCTGATCATCGAAAGTATTGAATGTACGCAAGACCCCTCCCCTTACCCTGTCTATCCCAAAATTGTGGAGAAAGTACCAAGAGTCACAAAGTTCGAGCTTCGTGAGATTATTGAAGATGTGTCTTCTCCTTTCGCATCACTGAAGCCGTTCCTCTCCTACAATCTCACTGAGCTGAGAGTCGAGACCTACCTGGCACTTGCTTACAGCGCTGCAGAAATAGAAGAACTCGTTTGCTCTTTGCCGATAATTGAAGTGCTCTATCTTGACCCCAGCACTATGTTGCTGAGTCCTCCGTATGGAACTTTCACATTTAACCATCTCCCATTATTTGCTCGTCACTGTCCGAAACTCACTTATTTGGGGATTCTATTGGATACGTCCTATCCATGTGATACGTTACCGGTCGACACCGTCCCATTTTCGGTTCTCAAAGAACTTGATATCGGCGCGTCATTCTGGAGTACATCACTTTCTGATGGTGCAGCATCATTACTCGCACTTCTCTTGCCGAATGCATGTGAATTTACGTTTGAGACTCCACATCCGTCGCCTTTCGACTCCGTGCTCTCCAAGTTCATGAAGGACTTTGTCGGAAAAAGATCCGTAAGATTTGTTTATGCTTTTCGAGACATTGACTACATTGACCGATATTTGCCACCCAGCAAGGAATTGTTGTTGGTCTAAATCAGAAGCAAACCTTGATGGAACGATCACCGGTGTAGCGCGGACTTCCTCAGAGACCTCTGCCACCATCGCCCACAGCTCAAATCTGTTTATATGTAAACGTCACCAATCTATTATCTTCTCGCCCGTTCCACTTCACCCCGTTGCACTTTTACAAGCCGGTCTGTAACAGTGCTTTTGATTCGACATTTTATACTTTTTTTATCATTTCCAGCTGGACTGTCAAGTCTCCCCACCTTGCCATCCTTATATCCCCTACGATATTGTCACTGGCATGCATTTCTTTCCTGCTTATCGCACGATTGTTGCGTTCATCCTCTTAATTTCCTCTTTTACTTGTGTATCAACAAAGAAGCTAGAAGCTTGCACAAGGAACGTTGCTGGCAGATATATTGTCATACTGAGGCCCAACGTGGGCCTTGCATCTTTCTTTCATAGGACAAGGGTCGTTCCCATTGTATCTTGGGACCTCTTGAACGGTTTTGCTGGTGAGGCCTGCTTGTTTCTCTCGGCGATGCTGATATTTAGACTGCTCACAAGCTCTATTAAACAAGGATCAGATTTGAATACCTATGCAATGAACATAGCATCGAATCTATCTCACCAGACGGAAAGGCAAAAAAATCGGTTACCCTCAATCAGTTGATACTTTGTCCTACTTTTCCATTTTTCAGCCATCATTGATGCATTATCAGGCGAAGTTCTGAATGGAATCTTTCCCGATTGACTTCCTCTGAGGAGGTCAAAACTCCGTGCGCCTGAGATTTATCGTTGAACTTTGAGCACAGCTAACTTTTTACGGTAGATATTCATATAGATATCAGCCAAACTCTGGTTTTGGAGTTGATATCTACATTCTTGGTAGGCTGTCGTACTGTTATATTGAACACAAAATTAACTCAATGTTCTCATCTCCTGATTTCCACAGACACGGGTATGGTAACCTAACAACTTCCAATACACGTCATCTAATCATTACTTTCTCTGCTCAAGGTGTATATATACAACACGTGAGTATTGATATCGATGTTCTCGTCATCTAATTCTTAGTGGATTGACCATCAACATTCCAAACAAACAGAAGGATTTTGGTCGTCGTGCAATCTGGGGAAAGACCTTTGCTACCGGTGCAGACCAAAACAAAGATAAGGATGGTCATGGAACCCATTGCGCGTAGGTCACAAGTCGCATTCAATAGTTTCACGGCTCACTTAGTGAATACCTTATCAGCGGCATTGCCGCGAGTAGGACGTATGGGGTGGCAAAGAAAGCCACTATAATTGGAGTCAAGGTGCTCGGCGATGAAGGGTGAGCGTGCAAAAAGTTCAATTGAATTGAAATGAATACGTCCGTCATAGAGATGGCGATATCCATGAAATGTAAGCCTCAATACATCTCTAGCATTTATATCTGGATACATCGCGTTTACAAGGATCAGCGGTATGGTTTGGGTCGCTGAAGAACAAGCAAGGCGCCAGCGTCCTTCTGTGGCCTCGATTTCTATTAGCATGACAAGAAATGAAGGCGTCGATAAAGCTGTCAAAGTAGTACGTCAATGGTCTCTATCGATATTCAAGAACCTTAAAAGTTGGTAGCTTACTGACCATGGTGTCCATGTAGTTGCCAGTGTCATTTTCTCTAACTCAAAGGTGTTTGCATTGACCAATGTATAGATCGCAGCTGGAAACGATAACGAAGACGCCAATCTATTTTCTCCTGCTCGTGCTCCTACGGGTGTGACTGTTGGGGCCACAAACATCCAGGACGAACGTGCTTTGTTCTCCAACTACGGCCCACGAGTTGATATATATGCTCCTGGGGAAGATATTCAAAGTACCTTTATCAACGGGGATCGGGTAAGTCTTCCATCCAACACTCGTAGTGTTTGTGAATCATGACATCACCGTATAACCTTTTCAAGGCAACCAAGGTCCTTTCAGGCACATCCATGGTTCGTTGTCCCATATAGCGTTGAAGAAGTTCTTACAATGCTTCTGGAATAATAGGCAGCTCCTCATGTGGCGGGCTTGATAGCCTGTCTGATTACCATGGAGGGAAACCTAGAACCTGCAGAAATGAAAGCAAAGCTAATACGTACAGGCTTGCCAGTGGACAGTATCCTTCCTCGGTCCCGTGAGTTTATTTGTTACTTCCATTCTGCAGGTACATTAAACAGTCTTTTCAGGACAGGGCCATGCGAACAGGCTTGCACACATTAGACTTTGATACGCAGGAAAGGCAGATTGTCTGGTCTGACTCGCAATTATGTTTTGCTAACCCCATCGCGACCGTACTGAGCAATGATATTCATAATGGAGTTGTTTATTTGATGTATCTTCACAAGTCAATAGAGAATGTAAACCATACTAAAATGTTGAAATTCTTGTGTTGTACATATCTTGATGTTGCATATATTTGGCCACGCTTACACAGTGATGCAAAATTAGGTTATTTGGATTAGTCTAAATAGAGGCAATTATAAATGAACTAGCTTTTACTAAGTTCTGAGGCTAAATTACACTTTACAAAGTACTTTTATAAAATATATAGGTGAGTAATAGAGTTTATTGAGTTTTTAATCAATGCAATCTTAGTCACACCAAAAAAGGTCTAAAAAGTATATCAAACTATTAACCTGAAGTATACTACTGCCTTGGGCCTAAGATATCTACTTCTTGGAGATTTTGAATGCAAGTAATTAGCAACCTGCTAAATATTATAAAATTCCCCTCTATTTATATTATTTTCCCTCCCTGTGATGCATGATATTTTCTGGTTATTCTGAGTCATTCTCTAATTATTGGGCCTCCATTTTCTGGTCCCAAAAGACTTGGTATAAATTTTTCTAACTAAAAAAGAATCCTTTAATGTTTTTAGTGCTCTGATTCTGTAAAATGCTAATATCTCCCTCAATTCTTTTTTGAATGCCTCTGGACCTTTTTTATCAGGTGCAAATTGATTAGACCTTTTCAGTAATATTAAACACAATAGGGTTCAATGGCCTTTTCATTGAGATATAAGCATTTTACTAATACCTACTTAATTTTCCTCAACAACTAAATTTAGTTTTTCTTATTAAATCACTAATTCCTCTATCAATTCATTACAAAATGCCTTCAAACAACTTCCATTGTGTGTAGATTAATTAGATGATCAAAATAATACTTAATATATAGGGATTCACATATAGTCCTACTAAGATATGCTCATTTTATTGTTAGGGTATAATGTTTTTCTTAAGATAAGTCACCTGATCTCCAAAAACCTGAGCATAGTCACATGATCATGATCACATAACTACTTTGAGTATGCATTAAAGCAAAATACTATTAAGTTAATTTCTCAACACCTAAGCTACTAATAAGGCTAATCTAATATAATATAAAGAGGGCTTTTTAAAGTAGTTTTTGCTTTATCATTTGCCTACAATTTTCAGCAGAAGTCTGTTTTATTCAGACTTTTTGATAATTAATAGCTTTATCTTATCTTATTGTTAAGACAAATATATCAACAGTTATATCACTAGCTCACATAGTTACTAGGTTATAATGCTATATGAATTAAATTATTTTTGATAAAGGCTCTATTATAGCCCTTATTTAAAGTAATTTATTTCTCAAAATATAGCAAAAATAAAATTGAGCTGCGAAATTAATAAGGAAGCTCTTTAGCTTATTAATTTCTAAATCTGCTTTTATACTACTTTCTCTACCCCAATCTCCCTGACTTTAGCTCTCTAAATGCCTCCCTCTTTCAAACTTCTTCTATTGGCAATTTCAACTCAAGGAGAACCCTAAATAGGCCTACCTATATCTTATTACTCCCTGACCTCAGAGTTATTTTAGTAATAGACTAAAACTTCATTAAAACTATCTCTGAAGTATATAAATGGCTTGAGTTATAAAGATGGATTTTAGCTACTTGTCACAACTCCTTCCGGAGTCCCCCAGAACAACCCTGGGACTTCACTCGGGACTCTCTCCACAACATGCCCCACCCCCGCAACTACCGATGCTGCCACTAATTCACATTACAACTGACATCAGCCAACCCCCCGGGGACCCTGCTTCACGGACCCCGGGATCGACCACCATCAACCGCTGGGTCCCGCTACCCACTTCCGGCCATCACACATCATGATTCCCCCATGCCAATTGATTGCACACCCCTCATGTGCAACCCCAGTATACAGTCCCAGCCCGCTACTCAATGCCTTCCAGAACCCATCCCAGACACCCCAGAACCCCGAGACCGACCCCGTAGTACTTATAGCATAGTTCACCGCTGTATTTGTTAGTCTTGATATTTACTGAATTGTTGCGTGCCCTTTGTTTGACTGGTACACATTGACTGGCATACTTTGACTGGCATGCCGGAATAATCACATGCTTTAAGTTTGGTATGCACTTCGCAACTCTAAATTTACTAACCGGGTCTTGTCTTAGAACCTCCGGTTCCAACTTGACTCCCACCAACTCTTAACCCCCACAAAACCCCGAAACCCCCAGGTCAAGTTCCATTTCCCTGGGACCACCCCCCCTGTTTACATCTTGAACCCTGGAGCCATAACCCCGGAGTTCTAGATACCTGGGTATTTATAAATCAAGTCTGCCTCATAAGGGCATTGCTTTCCCAGAAAGCCCCCAAATCAGCAGAACCTGATATAATATCAAGACTCCTTCCTTACACCATTCTTGATAGCTACGTATACTCACACCTACTACCCCACGGGCTACCAGACCAACCCTTATGGGCATCCGGTCCTGGATCATTACTCCATGCAGACTCTCTGCCCCATCTACCCACCCCTCCTATATGAACCACTATACCTTCACTGCTACTGGGCCCCCAACCCATTCCTCTACGATCTGGGGCCCTCAGTCAGCCGGGCCCCCCCGCCCAACCTAGCCATGGCATGACCGGTAGAGGTCCCTTCATACCGGAGCTTCCCGGGGGGGGCCTGCTGGAGACTCCACCAGTTTCCAATGGATCTCGCCTGGTACCCCCCAGCGAGGGCCCCTTTGCACCCACCCCCTATTACGGCTACTAGTGCTCCACCCCCCAACCTCGGGGACCTCCCAACCACAACTACCCCCCTCGACATTACCCAACCACTGCCCCACCTGCTAGGACCCCTCCCTTGCCCATAGGACAACAATGCCTCGAGGAGTACGAACGGCAATGGGACAAAGTACTACGCTCACTCCGGATATTGCCGGAGGATTTCGCAAGGCGGGCAAGGGCGCTACTCATGGATTTCGGACACAACGACTTCGTAGGCACTCCAGAGGAATGGGCCCACTGCTTGGTCAAATTTGGGGATCACCTCATACAAGGAGAACTCCCGGAGCAGACCATGGTAATGTATCAACGCAATACAATCCTCCGCAAAGAGTTGCATCAGCTACTTGATGAAGTCCATGCATCCCCCTCTCCCTGACTCCTCAACGACCCTGCAGATCTGGGTCGCTCAATTCACATTTAACAGGAACTCCCGAAACTGGCCCTGGCAGCCCCCACTGCCCCCACTCCAGGGCAATGACAATGGGAAGAGTGACAGAATGCCTCAGCCATACTGCGGTCCCTCAACCTGGCGGGAGGACTATTCGACCAGCCCACCGCCCGCACAGTAGGTTTGTCGACTCACCGTAGGGCTAACTCCGTCCCTAGCACTTTTGAGACCTGGGGACAGCCCCAGAGACTCCTGGAGCCACTCCCACAAATGGACAACACCCAACCCCCACCCCCAGCAAGCCCCAGTAGACCCCGGGTGGACACCACCAGCATGGATGACACGCTGTGCTACATCAATAAGCCCATGTGTGGCAACAACGAAGAACCCTCTGCGCCTGTGCCCACGACTGTCCTGGCACAGCCCCCCATGTCTGCCCCAGCCCCTCCGGAAACCAACTTCCACTGTGACCGGCCGCCTCACCTCAACCTGTGGAACTCCCCACGACCTCCAGTGCAAGCACGAGTCTCCCAGACCAAATGTCATCCACCCAACCTGGCACCCGGCCCTCCTCAACCCAACCCAACACCGCCAAACTCACACCAGCCCCCTCTGCCGCCACCTGTATGGAGACCCAGACCTCCCCCTGGTCAGAACGAACCTCCTTGGGACAATGGACCTCCCAGGCACAGACCCCCAGGTGAGCCGCCTGGAGGAGGCCCTCCCGGCGGGTGGGGTCCCACCCTCAGTGCCTTTCCCCCACATGGAGGAGGAGGAAACCACTACTACTACTACTACAACACCGGCCCCCCTCCCCGCAACGGCACCGGCCCCAATGACGTTTGTGATGCCCTCGCCCACAAAGAGTGTCTAGACATTCAAAAACCCGATGCATTCACAGGCTGAGACCCCCAGAAATGGCATACATTCCTTACTCAGTGTCTTAATATGTTTCAGGCAAAGCCACTCACCTTCCAGGTTGATAGCTCCCGGGTGGCCTTTGCCACCTCGTATCTCCAGGGGATCGCCTTCGACCACTATACTGCCCTTATCCAGTTTGACCCTAACAATCTAGCACTTTCTCACTGGCAAACCTTCGTTGATGAGTTCTCCGGGAAGTTTGGGATCTACGACACCATGGCTGAGGCCGAGGATAACCTTTTTAACCTCTGGATGCGCTCTGAAGAACGCTTTACCACCTTCATCGTACATTTTGAAAAGAAAGCTTATGAGACAGGTTGGAATTACAGTGCCCTCTGGTATGCCCTCTGCTGTGCACTGCCACAATATATCAAGGACGTCCTCCGACTTGCCCTGAAACAACCTTCCTACGACGAATACAAGGCCCTCGTCATGCAAATCAACCAATGATACTGAGAAGATTGCAGTGAGTACTCGAACTCCCGAGCTCCCTGGAACCCCAGGGGAGGAACTCCATGGTCCTCCGGCAAAAACCCCAACCCCCAAACCTGAAGTAACGACTCCCCCGCATTCCCTGGCAGCAGACCTCTGGTGAGTCATGGTTCACCCAATGCTAACTCCAGCGGTGCCCGCCCCCAAGCTTGACTCAATGCCGCTGTGGCCGCCAATGACCCGGACAACTCGCCAAGCCCTGAAGAACCCCCAGAAGACCTTGAAGGCCCCGACTTCCCCGACAAACGGGACAAGGAGGCCCTCCAGGCCAACCGGCTCCTAAAAAAAAGACGACCCTGGATTGAGGTTCCAAAGAATATATAGGAACGATGGAGGAGGGAGGGGGTTTGCATACTCTGCAGTGAGAAAGACCACTTCATCTCCAAGTATCCCCAATGACAGGTTATGGGATGTGCCACCTGGACCTTCAAAGGGGAGGATGCCACCTATGAATATTCAGAAAACAACCCAGCAATTTAGACCCAGAAGACACCCTAAATTGCGGAATCAACCCTAACATCTTCTCCGCCCCAGTCTTGCATCTCCGTTCCATGACACTCACACAGGACACCCTCACGGCTTACCTACCCTCCCACTCTTTGCACTCCCTCCTCCTCAAAACCCGCCTCACCCCCTCCGGAACTCCCCTCAACACCCTCATCGACAGTGGTGCCACAGACAATTTCATTGATGAAACATAGTCTACCCTTGCCCTGGAACCCGCTCAATGACTTCCAGTCCCGGTGTGGCTCTGCCTCTTTGACGGAGATGCCTCTATAGCGGGGGACGTCACCCACTTCGTGCGTATGCCCATTACTTTTGCCAACAGACAGACTTACAACCTCCGAATGTTAATTACCAAATTACACTCCTTCGTGCCTCTGGTCTTGGGACTTCCGTGGCTCTGGGACACTAACCCCCGTATCGACTGGTGACAACTCACCCTTCGCCTGACCCGGGAGCCAATGCCCAATAATCAGCAACTCCCCTTCGACATTCTGCACTCTCCCGGACCGACCCTGAGGGACTCCTGAGACGAATCCACACCAACCCCCGGGCTCCAGTCTCGCTCCTCCCAATCCTTCGTCATTAATGCCAGGCTGGATGGTGCCCTGGGACCGATATCGGCCCTCATCAACAGTGGAGCCACCAGAGTTTTCATTAGTGATGCCCTTGACCAACCCCTTGACTTGCAATGCCTTGATGGCACCCCCTCCTCCTCCGGCCTCATCCTAAGGTCTCACTCGGGGTGCATGACCCTGAACAACGGCTATGAGTTCACCTTCGACTTCCTAGTTACGCAACTTCATGCATCAACCCTGATAGTGCTGGGACTACCTTGGCTATGTGATATAAACCCCGACATTGATTGGAGAATGCTCATGATGACCTTTTCAGGACCCAAAGACCACCCCCCGACCGCTGTGCACCTCCAGGCCCTGGGGAGCGATCTGGCACCCCACACCCCTGAAGTGACCACCACACCCCCTGGCCATGCTCCGCCAGCACCCATCCAAACTTGCAAGGCCCCTGCTCGACTGCCAAACGTTTCTTGGAACAGACACAAAGGGCTGAACTACCTAGACCAGTCTCAGACATGCACCATACCTGCTTCAGCCAATGCATCCGCGACTCCAATCGACCCAAATACATTTGACATTAAGATTATTGGAGCCACCCCCTTTGCCCGTCTCATGAGGGATGAGGCCCCCACATTTCAGTTGCACACCTTGCCTGCTCCCCTGGAAGAACACCTACAAGGGGACGCTATCCCTCCGGTAAAGAAAACTGAAGAGCAGATTCTCCGAGAAGTAGTTCCCCTGGAATATCATGAATTTGCTGATGTATTCTCTGAAGGCAATGCTAAGGAAATTCCTCCTCACCACCCCTATAATCATATGATCAACCTTGAGGAAGGAGCCAGCCCCCCTTTTGGAAAGGTCTACAATATGTTAGAAGTCAAGCTTCAGGCCCTCACAGATTACCTTGATGAAATGCTCAGGAAGGGATTCATCTGACTTTCTGCCTTTGCTGCTGGAGCCCCAGTTCTATTTGCCAAGAAAATCACCAAGAAGAACTACTACCCACTCTCGCTCATTGGCAATCTGGTCGACCGGCTCCGCAGCGCCAAGGTTTACACAAAAATCAACCTCTGCTCTGGCTACAACAATGTCTGCATTGCCCTGGGACATGAGTGGAAAACTGCGTTCCGCACGCGGTATGGTCTGTTTGAGTACCTTGTAATGCCTTTCGGAATGACTAACTCCCTTGCCATGTTCCAATACTTCATAAACAACATCTTCCATGACATGAGCGATGTCTTCATGATCATCTATCTGGATGACATCCTCATTTACTCCGACTCAAAGGAGGATTACTGGAAGCATGTCTGACAGGTCCTGGAATGCCTCCAAGAGCACAACCTCTATGCCAAGCCCAAGAAGTGCTCATTCTACACAGAAGAGGTCAAGTATCTCAGCGTCATTGTATCCTCGGAGGGCGTTCGCATGGACCCCCACAAGGTCGAGGCCATTGTCAATTGGCCACAACCCCGGAACATCAAGGAGGTACAGTCCTTGGGTTTCACTAATTTCTACCAGAGGTTTATAGATAACTACTCCGGTATCATAAAACCCCTCAACCAGCTCACATGCAAGGACATGGCATGGAACTGGGACAGTAGGTGCCAGAGCGTCTTTAATCTACTCAAGGAGGCCTTCACCACTGCCCCTGTACTCCGGCACTATGACCCCACCCTCCCAATCATCCTAGAATGCAATGCTTCCAATTATGCCATCACCGGAATTCTCTCACAAATGGAAGCCAATGGTGGGGAGCCCCGGCCAGTTGCCTTCTACACCTGGTCCATGATTGACACCGAGCTCAATTACGATATCTACAACAAGGAGCTCCTTGCCATCATTGAGGCCTTTAAACAATGGCGGGCCTACCTTGAAGGAGCCCAGCACCAGATTCAGGTCTACTCGGATCACAACAACCTGCAATACTTCACCACGACTAAGCAACTCAGCCGACGGCAGGCCCGGTGGTCCAAAATCCTCTCAGAGTACAACTTCACAATTCAGTACTGTCCAGGACAACTCGGAGCTAAACCTGACGCCTTCACCCGATGACTAGACGTCTACCCCAAAAAATCGTTCGAGGTAGAATGCAATGCGTTCAATCATTGCATGGTGATCCCCCCCGAACATTTGAATGCCATACTGATTTTAAATGATGAAGGAATCCTGAGCCAGATATGCCACACTCCCCGGGACAAGTATTTCATCGACCATGACCCCTATAAAACCCCCAACAGAACTAACTGGGACCCCACCTTCTCTTTGTCTCCTGACGAAAAACTCCTCCTCCAGAATGGCCACATATACATCCCGGATTACGCCTAACTCCGCTACAATATTCTCCACCAACACCATGACCACAAGCTCCGGGGACACCCTAGAATATGTAAAACCCTCCAACTCATCTCCTAGGCTTACTTTTGGCCAGGAATAAGGAAGGATGTAACCCACTACATTTGATCATGTGAACCCTGCCTCCGGGCTAAAGTCCCCCGACACCAACCCTACAGGCTCCTGAAACCCCTGCCCATCAGACAACGCCCCTGGTCCTCCATATCCTTGGACCATATCGTTGAACTCCCAAAATCAGAAGGGTTTAATGCCATTCTTATCATTGTGTGTAGGCTAACCAAGCAGGGCATCTTCATACTCTGCCATACCACAGACACTGCCCCGGACTTCGCCCAGCTATTCCTCGAGCATGTCTTCACCAAACATGGACTCTCGGACAACATCATCTCCAACCAGGGCCCACTCTTCATGTCCAAGTTCTGGACTTTCCTATATAAGGCCCTTGAAGTAAAGGCCAATCTCTCCACTGCCTACCACCCCAAAACCGATGGTCAAACCGAGAGAGTCAACCAGTCTCTCAAGCAGTACCTCTGGCTGTACGTCAACTACCTACAGGACGACTGGCACACCAAGCTCCCCCTGGCCGAATTCACCTACAACAACACACCACATTCTGCCACTGGGGTAACCCCTTTCTTCGCCAACAAAGGATACCACCACCGACTAACGTTCTTGCTCCAGGACATTCCGTCGCATGCTGCTTACGAGGTTGCCTGAGATCTCCAGTCCCTTCATGCATTCCTCTGGGAGGAAATCGACACCATGAACTGAGCCTATGCGAAACATGCCAATTGGAAACGGGAAGAAACCCCTGACTGGGCTCCTGAGACAAAGGTATAGTTAGATCGATGCCACCTCCGCACCCACTGGCCCTCTCCAAAACTCGATCACAAGCGCCTCGGCCTGTTCAAGGTCTTGAAGAAGGTCTCATCCCACGCCTACAAAATTGAGCTTTCTCCAGGACTTAAAGGTTTGCACCCGGTATTTCATGTCTGCCTCCTGGAGAGACACCCCCCAAATCCCTTCCCCAAGTGACACCCCAAACCTCCTCCCCCGGTCGAGGTCGAGAACGAGTACCATTATGAGGTTGAAGACATCCTTGACTCCTGGGACATTCATGGACGACCCCACTTCCTCGTACGATGGCATGGGTATGGTCCAGAGGACGATACCTGGGAACCACTCCGGAACCTTGACAGCGCCCTCAACAAACTCCGGGAGTTCCAGCAATGTTATCCAGGAAAAGACCCTCCGGGGTGCAGGACTCACAGACAGCATTAGCAGGTGTAACCCCTGCCTCTGAGTTTAGTAGGGATTCAACTCTCATGTATACTTTTGTTCCTTTCCATTAAAATCTTACCTCTCTTTTAGTTCTTTTCCATAGTAGTGCCCCAGAGTCTGGGCAAGGTGCCTTTTCTAGTTTTCCTGCCACTTTACTTACATGATTCTTTAACTCCAGGAGACCGTTATATACATTCTAGGTATACACTAATTTACAGACCGGTACATACACTATCCGACAAGATGACAACAAGAAAACAGGGCCTCTAGGTTCAAGGCCCTGAACCCCCCTCACCCTTCCCCCCCTTTGGCCAATCCTGGGAACCCT
>QLON01002326.1:0-20430 GCA_003313675.1 Termitomyces heimii | reverse complement strand
GAGCGTCGGCTATCATGTCGCGAGTGGAGATGTATTGGAGCTTGATATTGTTTCGTTTAATATGTTCACGTATAAAATGAAATCGAATATCGATGTGCTTGGCGCGCGAGTGACCAACAGGATTTTTAGATAATGCGATGCTTCCTGTATTGTCAGTATGAATGATCGTGGCTTCCATTTGCTCGAAGTCCAGATCCTTCAGGAGATTATGAAGCCATATAGCCTCATGAGTAGAGTTGGCCGAAGCAATGTATTCGGCTTCAACGGTGGAGGTCGCCGTAACAAGTTGTTTTCGAGAGGACCAGGAAATGAGGCTTCCATTGATGTCGAAGCACCAGCCACTGATAGATCGTCGATCATACTGATCTTGCGCCCAGTTTGCATCGCTCCAACCAACGAGCGTAATACTTCCCCTTTCCAAACCTCCAAGTTTTAAACAGTACGACTTGGTTCCCTTTAAATAGCGCAGAACTCATTTGCATCCGGCAAGGTGAGAAATACCCGGATTTTCGAAGAACTGAGCAAGTAGACTGACCGAGAACTGGATGTCCGGACGAGTTTGCGTGGCATAAAGGAGAGAACCAATTATAGATAGATAATGTAATCCGTTAGCATACTTTTTGTAATTTTCCCGCTCATCATCGGAGTGAGGGGATTGTAATAAAGAAAGGTTGTGATTGGTAGGGAGAGGTGTAGCCACGGGATGGCAAGATGACATGCCGAATCGATCGAGTATGGAGTCGACATAAAGGGACTGGTTCAAGTATATGGTGTGATTAACTCGATCCCTTTTGATTTGAAGACCTAGCAAATAATGAATTTCGCCTAAGTCAGTGATGTCGAACTTTTTGCTCATGCTACATTTGAAAGAGAAGATTTGACAGAGGTCTTTACTGGCTATTGCCATATTGTCAACATAGACCAGGACGATTAACATGATTTTTCCCTTCGAACATAGGATGTAGAGGCAATTGTCAGCATGAGAGGGTTTGAAGCCTAGACACATTAATACGTCATGTAGCTTTTCTTTCCACATGCATCCAGCCTGCTTAAGACCATAGATTGCTTTGAGTAACCTCCAATACTTGGTTTTTCCTATTCTGGTGGGTGTGCGCATATAGATCTCTTCTTCCAAATTTCCCTCCAAATAAGCTCCGATGACATCAATTTGATGTACTTCGAGATCAAACGTAGCAGCGAGGGTGAGAAAAATTCATAAGGTCATAAATTTGGCGACTGAAGAGAACATGTCATTATAATCAATTCCCAGAATCTGAGAAAAACCTTGAGCAACAATGCGAGCTTTAAACTTAGTGTGATTCCCCTTTTCATCAAGCTTCTCTTTTAAGACAATCTTGCTTCCCGCGGCCTTCTTACCAGGGGGTAAGTCTTTGACTTCCTCAAAAACCTTTTTTTACAACAATTGATTGTACTCTTTTTCAATGGCTCTTCGCCATCCTTCAGCTTGTGGGGACTTCAACGCTTCTTCAACGCCAGGACCTGAGACCGCTATAAAAGCCATAGTATTCACAGGTTTGTCCTCATCTTCACTTTGTTGGTACCTAATAGGTAAATGTTTTGTTCAAGTCAAGGGTTCGCGTTTAGGTAAATTCGACTATTTAGCCCTTTTTCAAGGAGCAGGTGGTACAGAGGGAGTTGATGCATGGGATGCTGGTGGTGAAACTGGTAAAGGAGATGGATATTGTAAGTCCTCAATGGGTAAGTTGTTGTCAGACATGTCAATCTGTGAATTATCTCCTATTAACTGTGTTTCCACCTCAGATTTGGAAGTAGGTTTTGGAATAGATACACTCAGGGGTTGGCTAGACTCGGGATAAATAGCAGTGTCAATGAAATCATTGATTTCATCTGCAGTAGAAGAAGTAAGTTCTGGATCCAATCACGCAAGCTCATTAGGTGTATCATCCTCATAGAACTTGACATCTCTGGACTCAATGAGTTTTCCATTCTCCAAGTCTTCAAGTTTGTATCCCTTGGTCTCATCATTCCACCAACCCAACATCCTCACTTGTACGGCACATGACTCCAATTTTCCATGTCAAACTTCTTTAGGGACGTGGGCCCATCCTAAGGAACCAAAAATTCTCATATGGGATAGGTCAGGCTTCCAGCCGTACCACTCTGTATAAGGAATCTTTCCTTGTAGAGCAAAAGTGGGTGTAACAGATTGAATGTGAATAGCATATAAAAATGCTTCACCCCAGTAATGTAAGTCCATTTTAGAGGCATGCAGCATGCTCCTAACCATTTCCATTAAGATGGTGATTGTGCGTTTGGCAATCCCATTTTGCTGAGGACAATAAGGGTTCATAGTTTGATGTAAGATTCCATTTTGCCTACAAAAGTCTTGCATAACAAAATTCATGAACTCATTACCATTGTCAGTCTGGATGATTTTGACCAGCTTTCCACCTTCACGTTCGTATCATGCAACATTATCATGAACCGCCGAATATGCTTCTTCTTTATTCTCAAGGAGGGTCCCAGCAGGAAAGTGCTTGCTAGCTTCAACTACAGTTAAAGCATAACATTTTCCATCCCAAGTGGGTACATTCATGGGTCCAGTGAGATCCATAACAAGCAGTTTGTTTTTGTTGTACTGAGTCTGACTTTGATTAGGAAGAGGTGGTCTAATGGCCTTGCCTTCAGCACATCCGTTGCAGAGATGATCAAATTTACAAGGTAACTTTAGATTAACTCCCATTACAAGATCTCGGTCAATCATTGCCTTAATAGTTCACGGATTAATGTGGCCAAGTCGTTGATGCCATAGTCGCATGGTGGGTCAACTTGCAATGTAGGCGACATTATTATCTTTGATCCCTAAGGTCATTGTGGCAATACAATAAAGTGTGCCATTTGTCCCAATTAGATTAGCATGAAGGAATTCTTTTCCATTCCAAGCTAGGCCCATGCCATAGGCTAAGCCATTAATAGTGGCTCCAGCTCGTTGCAATGAACCGAGACTGATCAAGTTAGCACCTAAGTCAGGAATGTGAAGAGTGTTCTGCAGTTGAACGTCCATGACACCGTCTGGCAAGCAAGTCCTGAATAAGATGGTACCTTCGCCAACTACGGTCAATGTGTTCATTCCACTAACTGAAATGTGCTGATTTTTGACAGGGTGATAACTCATGAATAATGATTGGTCAGCAATCATATGGCTGGATGCCGCACTATTGAGAAGTAAACCAGATGGCATACCTTTGTTGGAGGCCATCAACAGTTTGCCCACTTCTTGTGAATCATTATTGTGTGTTGAAACTGACAAGTTGGCATTACCGACAGGTCGGGATTTGATCAGTTTTGGGCATTTTGGATGCCAGTGACCCTTTTCGCCACAGTTGTAGCAAATGTCATTGGGTTTTGGCTCGCGTTTAGGCTTGGAACTTTCTTTACAAATTTGTGGTCATTTTTACTCCCACTCAAATTACATTCCTTTTTCAATATGAAAGCCAAAGTTTTGGTCATGGCAGAATCTTCAAGCGTGAGCCTATCATAAATAGATAATAACTCTGTTGATACCATATCCAGAGTCAAAGAAGTGCTTTGAAGCAATAAGTTTTGCTTGACTATATCCCAAGTCGGAGTCTTGGGCAACAAAAGAAGAATAGCATTCAAGATAGTAAAATCGTTGATTTTGTGTCCAGCATTGATGAAGCAACAACGGATGACCATATAAAACCCAAGATAATTGGTCAAGGGTGATTTCCTGTCCCATTGCTTTGCGTACATCTGCTGATAATAATAGTGGATGTTCATCCCACTGTGCTGGTCAACATAGTTCTTTTGTAACTGGTCCCAAATATTCTTTGAACTCGTATAATCGGTAATGGCTTCACGTTGAGTATATTCCATCACAGCTTGAATAAGACCAATAGCTGAATCATCTCTAGTGACCCAACATAGGTACTTTTCTTGTGCGTGCTCCCAGGTTGAAAATTCCTTGGTCTGCATGGCCTTTATCAGGTCGTCTCCCTCCTTATAAGGAGAGTCAGGCTTTTTGTCACTTTTAGGACAAGATGGAGCCAGCAATTTGGAATATTCAGCAGGTGGTTTAGGTGGGCAAGTTTCGCGTCCAGAGACTACTCCCCATAATCCCTTTGCCAGTAAGGCAGACTTCATATTGTCAGCCCACATGTGGTAATTCGTACCATTCAACTTCGGAAACTGTAAGGTCTCGGAAGTGTTGTCATTCATGGCAGCAGGGTCCATAACCTGTTGCAGCATATCACAATAATGTATAATTGATAATATAATACAATATAATCTGGGAGTCAATAATCGAAGATGATTTTATAAGTACAAGTAAGACAAGAAGTAAATAATAGAGGCTCACCTGGGAGTCAATAATCAAAGATGATTCTGACCCCAGGTGGCGATGTGTTTATAACTAGTCATAAAGATGAGACATGTGGAGTAGGGTTGAGGGCTTTTTGAATAGTATGAGTAAGTCATATAGAAAACATTTGAAAAAGACATAAATAAATGAAACATATGAATTTATGATGATAACATATGACGTTAGAATAAATCACTGCATAACCGAAGTTGTCAGTCAATTTCCTTGACAAAGGGAAGGGGATATTTTTAGCAAATCGAGAAGCAAAAAATAAATAACAAGAATAAAAAAAAAAAAATAATATGATTAGCAGTAAAGTTTGCAGACATGTCCCAAGAAGAGTGAAAAGAGCTTATCACCAGCACTATAGAAAATGCTATGAAAGTAAGAGTAAAGTAAGAACATTTCACAACCCACTATAAGGGTGACCTCTGGAGGCTGTGGCTCAGTCATACAACCTGGCAAAAGGGAATCCAAGGTATATTAAAATGTATGCATAGAAAGTAACTAAATTACTGACATAGCAGAGAGAAATTCAAAGATAACAAGTTTGAGGGAATTTTAACCACTCTGGCACCATAGAGTACTGCTCACGTAAACATGTGACTCGTGACAAGTTGTGTCGCATACATCCTTTTTTTCAGCTTTGGGTCTTATCAAAACTTGTTACTCTTTTATCTCCTCGCTGCTTCAAACAGAAATGCCTTCAAGAAGAAACTCAAAAAACTCAGCTTTGCTTTTGGACACCGATACTCGGCAATCTCGTTCAACAACACTCAAGTTACTCTATTCTCGGAGTCAAAGTCACGACCGTCGACAATTGCTATCTCTTCAAGTCCCTGTTGAGCTTCTCGATCGTATTATCGAATTCTTCATTTTGCAGCTTCGATTAGAACCAAATACCCAACGATTTGCGTCCATTTCTTCCCTCACTTTGACCTCGAAAACTATCCGCCAATTGACTCTGCGTCACTTTTTCTATGATCTACGCCTCATGTCTCGTGAAGAATGGTCTGCTATCTTCCGAATACTGAACTTACTGAGCGTGAACTCTGCAATAGGATGCGAGAATGGTGGTTTTGCGTGGATCAAGTGAATAAATGCGCACTCAGATGCCAAAGATGGACTGACAGTTTACTAAATCTGGTAGAAACCTCTATGCATCATCCAGGGCTCTATCTCACAAACCGACTCGACTTCATTGGCTCTCGCGTTTGCGATCACTCTCCATCGATCTGACTCATGAAGGACTTTCAACTCAACACCCGACAATCACTAGTATCTTGGCGCCTTGCATCACTTATCAGAATCTGTCGTCATTGACTCTCTCAAGTCTCCCTCGCATAGACTGTTTACTGCTTAGCCTCATTGCAAGAACATTTCCGTACTTAGTGGATCTTTACCTTAGCTGCACAGAACGTATTGAACTCAGTTGTTGCTGGGCTTGTTTCGAGGATAGCCTTGGTTGTACAATCCACTCACCTGTTCCGGACGAGTATCTTGACGTCGTGAAAATGGCTGTGAGCTGGATTATTTGTATGGAATATACTATGCTTACATTCTGTTTTTCAGAACGCTTACGCCGCCGCTTTGAAACCTCTGAAGTATCTGGAGCACCTGCATCTTGGAGTTCTCTTGTCTGACAATTTGCTTTTGTGGTCGCACATTTCCCATGTTTTGGAGGAATATACTGCACAGCCTCTACTTCAGGACTGGAGTGAATGCCTACAATGCTTTGACGGGATCTCTGCTGATATCAGACGACGCGAACTAGAGGCAAGCATGGTGATCGGCCAGAAGCTCAGGACACTGAAGACTGTCGGGTGGAGCTCTCTCGTCGCTAGTAACTCAGGACCGGTTCGTGTGGAGCAGTATCTCAATTCTGATGACACCATAGAGGATATTGGGATTCAACCTCAAGACGAACTTGAAGAGGACGATGGAGAGAAACGCGTTGTTAATGTTGTAAAGGTGCAAGTCGACCAAGATAGGGACTTGAAGACCAGTATCTGTATTGTGCGGGAAAGGAGGCATTAGGGTTAGGAGGGTACCATGGTCATGATTCTGGTGATGATAAATAGTAGTGTATGCTTAGAACCTTCATCATCAGGATCACTTTGTAAAGTTTACTGTTGTATCACCAACTCTCAATCGGTTCTCGACATACGACGCCCAAAGCAAGATGAAATCGCTGGCATTGTTAAAACTATATAAATATTCCGGCATTTGTCAGGTCCAGCGGCCACTTTAAGACAATGGTTTGAATATTATAGTGGCACAACTCGTGATCGTGATTTTGATCTGTTAGCCAAGAATATTGGCCAAGTGTCATAGCCTACATATTTCTAATATAACAAGCCCTTTGGCCATTGGTAATCGCTCAAAGTGACCTGGTACTGGTTTTGTCTTCAATCCTGTACAACTACCCAGGAGTTCGCCATGGCTTCCGAATCTAAAACTGCCGAGTTTGCGAGGCTTCTGAACTTCTTCGAGCGCCTTGCTTCATATAAATCTCGTTCTCTCACACGCATTAATGACGACAATGACGCCAACATTGACGAAATGGACTCTGTACCACTTCCCGCAGACCTTGTTCCCGTTGTAAACAGCCTCGCCAATCTGGTCAACAATCGCATCCATAATACTGATGATGCGCATCCGCATAAGACGACTGGGCGTAAACGTAGTCATACGATCGCGACAACTTCCCACAATCCTCGCGACATCGACCCAGACGATGAATCGGTTGCGAAGTTCCCCCTCGGGAAGAAGTACACATTCACTTTCAGACTCATGCTCCACAAGCTCTATCAGATTGAAGACTGGAAGCAGAAGATTAAAGAAGTGTTGGAGCGCTCGCAGAAGGAGTATAAACCTCTATCAGAGACGATCGCAGCAGCGGAAGCGAAGAGACGAACGGAGGGGGGGAAAGAAGAGAGGAAACAGGATAGACTTATTCATTCCAAAGCTGGTACCCCTGTAGGCTCGCGCAAACTTGATGTTCGACCCCGCGCGAACTCGGCCTTGGCTCTCGGGAGAATAAAGGAAAGTAGATCGACTATCATGCACCTGAAGTCACCGAAATCACCAACGATGGTCTTCAACAGTTATCCGCTTGCAGAAGAGGACGTTCGGGCGCTGAAAAAGCGTTGTGTTGGGAGGAGAAGGTCTCTCAGCGGTCCATTACCCACAGATGGAGGAAGGATCGGAGGCAACTGGATCTACGACGCAGAAGTGTCAGCGGTAGAGATTGCTAAGCGAAAAGAAGCCCCTAAATATCAGGAACTGGAGCTTGAATGCAGCCCGCGTCAGCCAGGAAATGCGGTCTTTGGAGTGGCCCGGCCAGGGAAGGCTGGAAAAAAACGTCGTGTCAGTCTAACTACACTAGGGGCCGACGTTGAACCAAAGAAGTTTGACGATGGACTCATTAAGAGGAGGGCTTCAAGCGTCATGTACAACGTGACACCAGTTCCGGTGCTTAGTAAACGCCCTCTGGAACCGTAAAATTATTATTCCTTCAGGACGTCCTTCTTTATCATATACTCAACAATGATAACACCGATAGTACCGTATCTCGACAGGTAAATACTATCACCATCATCAGCATTCGCGCAATAATTTAGTAACATATGACTTTACCTTGTTCTTTCATTCAAATATCAAATGTGATTTCGACGAGCTGCTCCCCGGATTCCGCCAACGCATGCAAAGAGATACTGGACACCCCAGACACCCTCCCTTCTTATTCATGGCAGCGGCCTGAGAACAATCCATGATTGCTCGCCCAAGATTACATGCATTAGAAAGGGTTTAGAAATATGCCGTCGACCCGCAGGAAAGACGATTATCAACTACATTGCTACCTTTGTTGATATCAGGCGCAGTTTGGTGGTGAAGCGTGTGCGTACAGCTGTTCCTGTGTATTGTATCGACTGTCAAGGATTCATTTCCCACGGGCAAGAAATTGATGGGCACTGCACAGATTAAAAAGTTGGCCTTATCACATGAAGGCTAGGACGGGTTAAGAGATATCCTCATGCTCGAGTCGTAGGTTGACAAGCATGGAGCTCATCTGGAGGGCCTGATCGCATTTTAGTTGTACGGAGAATCAACCTGTTTGTAAGCGATCGCGAGAGTTCACCATTGTTGTCTTAATCGCAACCTGAATGCGTTTTTAGATGCTCGAGAATTTGGATCCAGGTATTGCTCATAGAATCCGGCCACAAACTCTTCGGCTTTAAAACCAAATTGATTGTATAAAAGCTACGGCAGGGAAAATCAAACGATATTCATGCAGGAAGAGAACACAATTCAAAAAATATACCATTGCTGAATTGTTTACGGAGACATGAAGCGTGATATCTTTTCTAGGATTGAGCATGAGAAGATGATAGAGTATGGACCTAAGCCAGTAAGCAATACAATTATTCACTCGTGAATGACGCACGTACCTTGCTATTCCGACGTTGTCCCAACCGGCTCTGACGGCCAAGTATGTAATGTACGTCTCGCGCGGGGAGCTTAGAATTGCAACACCAACGACCAGACGTTTGTAAGATGCAACGATTGTACAACGTTCGGGAGAATGATCAAGAGAATCAGTAACTGTGAGATCTTGGTCACTTATGACCGTAGACAAAACAAGTAAAAGCTCTTCCGTACCGTTAATCCCTTTCCAAAACACTCGTTCTAACAATTCATGGACCTCTTGGAGGTGTGATTCTTCTAGCGGGGTATAGATTATTGGGGCCAGTGTATCGACAAGTTGTTCCCTTCCTGGGCTTTGAAGATACAGCCATGAGTAATGATTTACTCAGTCTCGAGGAAAGACTCACTGAGAAAGGACGTAATGATTTCGGATATCGGACATAAGATTCATCCAAGGAGTGGTCGTTTCCCAGTCAATTGCAATGACTGAAGATGGAAGGGCCGAGTTGGGATCGTGAAGGCGCGATAAAAACGAGGAGGCAAATGGAGTTGTCTGGATAGCATAGAGGTTTTCAATGACGTGAGGATGTGGGGGAATTGATGCTCGATATGCGGGAAGAGGTGTAATCGTGTCCGCTGCCTTCACTTCATTCGTGATTCCAGCTCGACGCCTCTCCTGCAAGCCTGTATACATCCGTTCTACAACTTCATAGGCCTAAAAGATACGTACTCGATCTAATTTGAGTTTCCGTTCCGCTATCGCCTTTGCGACAGGTGTAGAATCGCTTGGGTTTGTAAAGCTACTGATGAGATACGAAACTTCAGCCCTTGTTGGGGGGCGAAGGCTTTCCCCCTGTTTGATCTTAATTTGCCAAATATTCATGATGAGAAGATTGTTCTTCACCGTATGATTGAGTTCTGTCATCCCTCCTTGTAGACTCAGACGCGTTTGTAAGAAATCAGGAAGGAAACTGTCGATTATGTCCTGAAACGACTGGACTGATGGGTCACCATTGCCTAACTCGTCGAAAAATAAACATGATGAGTATTCATCCGTATAGCCTTCGTTTGAGAGTTCAGAACCGGATATCAGTTTGCGTCGTTTTTTACGAGTCTGTTGTGACAGTATAGTCAATGAAGTCAGGTGAAGAGAACATACTCACTTTTCTATTCTCCTTTACCCTTTTCTCCGAGTATTCCTCTGATGACTCGTCGAGGTTCACCATTAAGCGGCGGAAGTTGAGCAAACTTTTCTGCTGTTCACCTGAACAAGGCCAAGACTTCGAATCTATTTGGACCTGTTGACTGCTTTCACCCAACAGATTGTAACCGCAGCGTGAGGTCACACGAGATAATGAGAGCCTTCGCGCAAGAGAGAACGATTGTAAGCTCTGCAATTGGGAAGAACTAGCTACCAGATACGTAGTCACGACTTATATACCTGTAGTATATCAATATATCTAATCAGTCCCTAACGGGCAGGCACGACAAGGGTAAGGATAAGCAATTGAGATCAGAATAGACCGTAACATGGTCACGGTCGCTACATACGCCCTCCAGGTATCTAGTACGATGTGATAGATTCCTCCAGAAAAATAGCGACCGCGGGTGAGCAAAAGATTGAAGGTAAAGGAAGGTATGGCTCGAGGCTCGAACTCTCGGTATCTTGGCTGGGGAAGAGCGCGATGACGTGGGTTTTGGGCGCGAGGCGCGGATCAATAGAATGGTAAAGAGTCGAAGGAAGAAGTAAATGGGAGAAGGTTTAAACCACAGGGAGCCCTTCACACATTGGCTCGTCATCGTCGTCGCCGTCCACGTCGAGGTCGGTGGAGGCGGGGGATCCCTTGCCCCTGCGGGATCGACGACTCTTCCTATTTTGGGTGGACGAACTACCGAGGGTGAAACCTTGGAGGTGCACTTCCTCGAAGCGCCTCTTTTTGTAAGCTTTTTCTTCACGACGGGACTTGATGCGGGCCTGGTTTTGGATGGCCTCGCGATGTGGGCGGAGTAGAGCATCTTTGGTCATGTCCCAATGGGCGGCATCAATGTCGCCATTGGGCTTGAGGAGGCTGAAGACATGGAAGTCATTGTAACGAGGGTCGCAAAATGGGAACGTCAAAAGACTGGGGGGAATGGCGAAATTGTTGATGTTGTATGAGGCAGTGGTCTCGTTCCAAGTAGCAAATTCACAGGGATTGTCCCCCTTGGATGCGTTGTATGCAGTGACAAATTCAGCATATCTGGTGGGTACATAATTGTTGATGGTAATGTTGTGGCGATGGACATCGTTATCATAGCGGATATACTCCTGCAGCTGGAGGGGATGTACCACAATGTTAGGGTTGATGGATGTGAGCTGGATGAGGCCGTTGGGGCATGTGGTGAGGAGAGGGTGAGGCTTATAATGATCCTTAGGGCGGAAGGACATAGTAGTGGTGAGAAGAGAGGCACTGTTACAAGTGTATGTCAGGGCTAAGGGTGCAGGTGATGTAGATGGTGAGGGAGGATAAACTGAGTGAGTGGGGGATGCTGGAGAGTAATGGGAGATGTAGGGGACCTTATATAGGACAAATTGAAATGCCCCAAGGAAGACCTGAGGGTCATCTGAGGGGGGTTTTATGGTTCCAGTGGGAAGTTCAGATATATCATCTATTCCTTGTGCCTCTAGGTAGGGTTGTAATAAATTCAGATCCTTGACCTGATCTAAGGGGAGCCAAGTCTTGTTGCCAAGGTGCCAGAGTACCTTGAAAATGGAATCAGCCTTTGAGCCAGCATGGTTTATGATCTTATTGGCAGCCCATTCATTTTCATGTTCCGGTTCAGTATCTGTCACTATCTGCGAGTACAACCTTCCCAGAAAGTGTCGGTCATTGTTAGGATGGTGTATGCACAAGAGCGACATGTGATAGACATCATGAATCCCTTGTCTGAGCATGTGAGTGGGTAACTGTACTTTAAAGGAAAAGTTTCCATAATTCTTTAGGAGTAAATATGGTCCCACATACTTAGGTATCATCTTACATGGTGTTCCCTTAGGAAAAGTCATATTTTTTGTTGATATGTAGGCAAAGTTCCCTTGCTGGAATGGCACCAGCTGTTGTTTGTGGTTGGCATTTCTAATCTGCTTCACTCATGCTAAAAGTATTGCATCATGCACTGCCATTATGGCAGTCTTCAATTGCTGTGCAAATACATGGACACCCGGGAATTTGTTTTCTGAGGGGTTGCTCCATACCATGGTTCTGGGCATTCTTCCTATATTTAAAAAGAATGGTGCATATTCTGTACTGTCTGATCTTGCTGAGTTTTTTGCAAACTCAATCTCCGGTAGTTTTAATACCCAGTCTTTATGAGTTGTGCCAACACAAATCCTTATCATCTGAACAATGGTTCGGTTTGCATGTTCAGTTGCTCCATCTGTCTCAGGGTGATATGCCATGGACATTTTTAGTTGAGTGCCTATCAGTGCATTTAGATGAGTCCAAAATATGCTTGTAAACCATGAGTCTCTATCACTAACAATGGCATGTGGTAGACTGTGGTGCTTGTATTCCTCAGTGAATACAAGCTCAGTGATGTTTCTAGCAGTATATGTCATTTTGCTCAGTACTAAGTGAACCATACTGGTAAGTAAGTCTATTATCACAGTGATTTGATTATAGGTTGTGTTTCAGTCTTTAGATTCTGGGAAAGGTCCCACAAAATCAATACCAATTACCTCCCAGGGGTTGGTAGGAATTGGTAATGGATTTAGCAGCTTGTAGGGTCATTGATTTGAGGGCTTGTTTTGGCAGCAGACCACACATGATTCACAGAAGGCATGTATGTTACTACTCATTCCTTTTCACCATACATAATTGTGTAGGTAGGTCAATGTCTTCCATGGGCCTAGATGAGTTAGCATTGAGTGTGCTTCAGATATTACAATTTCCTGGAGGTTTCATCCAGACACAATGATTTTGGGAATACAGAGGACATGTTTTTCATTTATCTGTAAGTATAAGAGATTATCTTTGGTGAACTCAAAATTTTTATACTCCTTTGGGTTTTTTGCTATGCACTTGAAGGCTGGGTCCTCATTGTACCTGTTTTGGATGCTTGTCAACAAATCAATTGGTTCATGCCCTCCAGCTAATATTTCATTTAGGGATACAAGGTTTGAACTTCCTACAATCTCTCTCATTTGTCTAGACCATGTGTCCAGATTCTTTTCCCTTGCATTTTCCAGGTTGAAATTAGGGATCTCTGATTGATTATTTGTTTCAGTTGGTTGGACCAGATTGATTTTTTCCATGTTTGTTTTCTGAGCTGGAATTTGAATGGTAAGTTTCTTTCCCATTTCCTCACCCTCCTTTTGCTGCTGAGGGCCTTTCAGCATATAATTTTGGGACATTCAGGATGCAAATTCTTTTTTATGTCTCTGGTTGGCCTTTTTCTGCTGGAATAACTTCCCTTTTTTTGCATATCTGCCTCTTTGGTTCTAGTGTTATTACTGATGTCACACCACTCAGACTATTGCCTTCATGATTGTCTACAGTTGCTGAATGCCCCTGATTATGATTGGTCATTTTGGGCCCCTGAATTAGGGGCTCTGTGACTATGGGGTCCATCATTTCATCCTGGAATTTTCTGAGGCCCTCACTCTTGCCCTCCTGTCCAACAAGGACAGGCATTGAGATCAGGTAATTTTCCAATGAGTCATTATCAATAACATCATGGTAAGTATATTCACTTTTGGCTCATACTGTACCTGCCTCATTCTAGGAGTAGATGCATGATAATGTGTTAAATAATATATTTTCAGCACCAGGTACATAAAAAACTTCAAAGTCAAATTTAGAAATTTTTTCCAGCCAATGTGCCTGTTTACTGGACACATTTTTCTGATCCAGGAGTGTAACTAATCCCTTGTAGTCAGTATACCACCTAAATCTGATACTCTGCAATATGTCACAATGCCTCAACATGGTTTCAACACCTGCAAGCATTTCTATTTCATAGACAGGGTAATTCTGTTGAGCAGAATTTAACTTTGCAGAGTAGAAGGCAGCCACCTTAGCAGTATGCCAGTCTTCTTCCTGACTGATGACTCCTACTACACCAGTAATGCAACCATCTGTTATCATATTGATGGGGGGTGCTGACTTGCTATAATCTAGTGGCTTGTGATGGTGCATTTAACAGCTTGATGCTAAATGCTTGATGTCTTCAAATGCATGTTAGTAGGTGTATTCCCATCTGAATGGGACTGTATCTCCAGTTAATTGATGGAGGATCCCCATAGGTATCCTTATTTGGTCAATGTCATTAGCAAGATATCCTGCTGCACCCAGAAATCCTCTCAACAGATCCCAATTAGTTGGAGTTTTCCATTTTATTAATGCATCAACCTTGTCAGGGTCCATGCAGATTCCATTGTCATCTATGACATGACCCAAGACCTTCAGTTCTGGTAATAAAAACTGCAGTTTATCCTGTCCTAAGTAGAGTTTTTCTTGCTTCAATATTTCAATTACCAGCTTGACATGTTAAATATGGTCTTCTAAAGTATCTGAATATATCATGATATTATCCAAGTAGACATTTAAGAACCTGCCCAGATATGGTGAAAATATATGTTTCATTAAGGCTTAATATATAGCTGGCACATTACAATCCCCTTGTTGAATTACATTGCTAATCATATTTCCATCTGGAGTAGTTACAGCTGTTTTTTCAATATGCTCTAGTACTATATGTATTTGCTCATATGCATCTTTTTCATCTAAAATTGAGTGATATTTCCTTCTTGCTACTGTCTGGCAGTGGCAATGATTGTTTTATTGTATTTGCATTGCATGCTTGAAGATTGAAGACTGTGCAGAGTCATAGTGCTTCTCCTAGCTTGCCTGGTTTGGGTATTAACATCATTGGTACAGTGTTGCCATTGCTGGTGATCTTTCAATGGCCATTTCTGATGTAGGCATTGTGTTTCTCTATCCACTGTGCCCTCATGGCTTCTGGGCACCTTGATGGCCTCCATGGGTATATTCTGGAGGGATCAATCAAGTTTATTTCATGGTTAATGGCATGTAATAGGGGTAATGGTGTATTACTCACTGATTTGCATATAGGTGCTGCATATTGTTTTAATTCTTTGGCAACTTGTTCTAGGCTTTTCTTGTAGAGTTCCATTGAGTGGGAGGCTAAATGAGTTACACCTCCCCCTACCAGTGGTAACAAAACTGCAGATCCAACCACAACTTGTGAAGGATTAATACCAAATATTATGTGATGCTGGAACAGCCATGGGGTGCCAAGGATAATGTCATAACCAGAGAGGTTAATTACATCAAAATATTGATCTTCAGATATTGACTGGTATTTCAATTTGGCAGTCACACCAAAGTTGATACAAGATTGGAATCCTTGGACAGCAAGCTGAATAGGGACTGAAGAAGCTAGCTCCTTCTTCTTGATCCTGAGCTGTTGGATTAATGCACTGGATATAAAGTCACCTAAAGAGCTAGAATCTATCAGTGCACATGTTGGTTTGCCATTGATTTGCACTACAATGACTAGAGGCTTCAGTACCTGTCTGGAGGGATCCTTTACCTGCAAGGAGTTGCATTGTATAGATGGGTAAGTCTCTGTTGGCATCTGCTGCCCAAAAAGTTTAAGTGAGTTAAAGCACCGACCATCTGGGGCACTATTGGGATCTTGAATCATGCTATCTGGGTGCATTCCTTCATCTGGATTGAAGAGACAACTGATAGTAAGTACATCACCAGGGGAGCCCTCTAATCCATTTACAGAGAAAGCTACCTTGATATTGCTAATGCAAGTATTCACTTCCTTATGGTACCATGAAACTAAGTCAAATTTGGGGTTATGAATGTGAGTTTCTTTAACCTGGGCTTTAATTCCTAGATGACAATCATAGATATTGTATACTCCATCATCTTGAATCACCTCAAACCTATGGTACTGAATGTCCCCCTGCCTATCATCCCAGGGGTATGGAACACCAGAGACAAGGACTTGGCAAGCATTCCAACAATCTGGGTCAACAATCAGGCATGTTTGGAATGAGGAATGCACTGCAAAAGGGGCACCAGTGGATATAGAGTATATGTTTGCATATCATTCTCTGATGCAGAAATTGATGCTCTTTACATGTTCACACTCTATGTTTACAAAGGTGTCAGATATCTGGTCATGTATCAGTATCTCCTTTCCATCTATGACATATGCCAGGAATTGATGTTCTTGAAACTGAAGGACATTAGCAGGATCTCCAGGATAGGGCTGTAGGGTCTCTAATAGATCCTTTGCTTTACGTGCCACAGCATGGCCAAGATGGTGGTGTGGCCCTTCCTCCATTTCAATCAAGATGAGTTTCTCTTCTCTGTCTTCTACAATAGCAGAGTAGACATGGTCAAAGTTCATAGGTGGAGCTAACCATAGTTCTCCTTCATTGTAATGGTCCTGGTCTTCTGAGAGGTCAGTCAACATTCTGGTTATTTTATTCTCACTGGAGATGTCATCTATTACATCATTGCCTTCATCAGAATTAGACACTGATTGAAGGTCTGGTATAGTGTCCCCATCACTGTCATATTCCTTACTCATGAAGGGCTTCCAGGACTTGTCATTTAAGTAGCCATGTACCCTTCCTAACTTCACTATCCCAATGGATATAGAAGTGGTGGTCTCACCTAGGCTGTCAACTTGCCACTGCTTAGTCTGTTCAAAGTTTACATTTTCATAAAATCAGATGCTATTTGCACTCATTTCTAGCAGTTTGTTTCCATTTGAGGTCAGTTTTGACTTATCAGGGCAGTTATGGGAGAAATGCCCATCCCTTTTACAGATGTAGCATTTGCCACTCACTTTCAACTCTGGTTTTGGCTGTTCCAAGATGGTTTCTTAGAGGAAGCTGAGTCCCTTTTTTGATTTTGGGACTGTTGTCCCCCAGCATGATTATTGTTGGTGTGTGCATTGCCAGCATCCATGTTGGATTTGTTGTTGCTACTGCATTGGGGATTCTTTGCATTGGAGGGGAAATGATTCTTGCCTTTATGGCCATTATTATTTCCACGTTCCTGATTATGCTGACCACATTTGTTGTTTGGTTGATTCCCAGATGAGGAGGCCTTGTAGAGGTCTACGTTCTTGGCTAGCTCCTGATATTCAGCTTTGTGGACCATGGCCTTCCAAGAGGTATGTTCCAGGTTCAAATGTTCCCTAAGTAATGCTTTGTGGAGGGGTGCTCTGAACCCATTAAAGAGCTTGACGACTCTGGCATGCTTGCTGTCTGCACCGACTATAGTAAATAATTTGTCAAGGTCTGCCACATATTCACGAATGGACCTTTTTCCTTGCACAAAGTTATGTAGCTTGGTATGTTGTTGATTTCAAAAGTCTATTGGAAAGCAATAGTTAAATAATTCTATAAAGAATTTTTGTATACTCCATTTTTCAGGGTTTAGGAATACACGCTGAGTATAGAAGGTGTACACTTTGCCAGTCAAAAATTCAGACAGCACCATCACCTGTCTATGGCATTTGACATACCCATACTTGACATATGTCGTGCCGTGCATCAAAAATTTGTGGAATGCGTGCAGGTTGACTTAGCCCCCATATTTCTCTGGTGGGGTGGGTTTGATTAATGTGTGCTTTAATTGGTGGTCACAATGGTTCCATGAGTGGTTACGTTGGTGTCTGTCAGAGCTGGGCAGTGAGTTAAAGCTGTCATCCTCTGAGCTCGACTCTGTGAGGTCAGTTTCCAAACTACTATCTGAGGAGGAGCTCAATGGGTCATTGGATGGAAACCCACACTTTCTGCCTAATTGCCTTAGAGCACGTCCGAGTGCACTGTCTGGGGTAATTTGTGTGATTGGTTTAGTCAATGCCAATGGGTCCGTCGTTCCCTTTACCTTGTGAGCATAAGGCTTATACTTGGATTTCTTAGTGGATCCCTCAGCTACCTTACAGATGAGATCTTCCAATTCACCTGATAAGGGTAATGACCCAGTGCAATCTTTCCTCTTACGGTGAGCTGAGGCCTCCTTCTTTTTGTGATGGTCTAATTTCCTTGCTAGACTTTGATGGTCGCGAAGGTATTTGAGTAATTCCTTCTGGGTAATCATACTGGTATCATGTTCCTGAATTTCAGGATCAACTTGTTTTCCATCCCCTTCGGAGATGTCGGAATATCCTTGGTCTCCAGGGGGCTTCCAGCACATGTCTTTCCGGTTGTTCATCTGGGATTTCACGCCAATTACAATTGTCAAAAATGTCCTGTTGAATTTGTGGATTCGTTTCCGCTTTGTTGAACTGGATATTGCCCCAATTTCCTGAGTCGACGCCCTTACCCTTGGGTTGAGAGAGAGGCTTCTTTGGGTAGGTTTAGGGATGGGCCATGTATGTTTTCCATGCATTTATCAATTTGAGCTCATTGTTCCTCTGTTATGTTTCTACGTGCTTCCATGAATATGTCCTTCTGAGTGGTGTCAGCAAGGTTATTTCCTTCTGGGTCAGTGGCATTATCTGTCTGACCAATACGAGTTCAACCTCTAGGGTCCATTATTTTATTATTATCTACTTCTGGAGATACAAAATTACTCTCCTGAGGGTTGTCACCGTCAGGTTCCTGACTCGTAAGACTAGAGTCTGTGTCGTTGTCCATGCCAGGGGCAACGTTCCTGCTGGCTTCTGGCCCAGCGGCTTCCATCTCGTCGGGAGTGGGCATCACAGCAATGTTAGTGCTCGCGGGTGTCTTGAGTTGCGGTTCTTGACCAGCATCCTCAGTATGCGCTTTCCTGGTCCCGGTTGTGGCCTGAGGGCGCTGCAGGGGACTGGTATTGTGGATAGCTGTGGGGCTCAATTGGCGGACCGAGAGCCTCCCTTGTGGCTGAGTTCTCAATGTGTATCTGGTTGTCATTTGTTAGTGGTAAATAGTGGTTGGGGTACTCACTACTATGGGTGTCCTTGGGTGATCAGACCAAGGGTTGCCAACAGACAGTGAGCAGGGTTATTTGAAGCAAAAGTAAGCTAGAGCTTTTGTCACGTTCAATATATGTAACCGCAACGTGAGGTCATGGTGAGGTCACACGAGATAATGAGAGTCTTCGCGCAAGAGAGAACGATTGTAAGCTCTGCAATCGGGAAGAACTAGCTACCAGATACGTAGTCACGGCTTATATACCTGTAGTATATCAATATATCTAATCAGTCCCTAGTGGGCAGGCACGACAAGGGTAAGATAAGCAATTGAGATCAGAATAGACCGTAACATGGTCACGGTCGCTACACAGATCAATGGAAGAACATTCAATTGCGGCACTATGTCCCACACTGTTTCTCATACGACCTCTACCAGTTTTTATTTAAAATCTTCCAGGGGACGAGATACTTAATTTCAGAATTTCAATTATTATCACGATTTATATTTCACCTGCAAGATCCCACAGAACGCACGGTCACCAGCTTTTTTCCGCAAGTAGTATTCTAAACAAGCACTGTTGCCCTTTTCGCGTCATCAAGGATCTACCGTTAAGAGCGATAAATACCTAATTATCCCGAAATTATGTCTGAATCATCCTCAATCACCTTGTGGATGATGTCCAGGGGACATCAAATGGCCATTTCCACTTGTCCTTCTTCTGTCAATGGATCCTCCAGGTGACTGACAATTCTCTGATCCTTCCAACTGTTCTAAGAGCCAGGCAAGGCTGTGCTCGTGCTGGTATGGCAGTGGTGGCTCCGCCATCCAGTTCTAGATTCTAATCATTCAGGGGTAGCAACTACGTCATCACTGCTGGCACTGGAAGGCATTTCCAATGGAAAAGGCGTCAAAGAAGCATGTTATGCCATTTCTACTCTACTGTTTTCTAATGGGAAAAGTCATTTTACTTTGTTCAAAGACTTTTTCCATGGGGAATTTGCACATTGGAAATATATGACATGTTTCTTTTATGCTTTTTCCAATGGAAACACCTTCTGGTGCCAGCAGTGCATGTAAGTAACGCTGGGGTGTAACGATGAGATTACTGTCAGAACAAGATATATGAAAAAATGGCTCGCAAATTAATCTCCAGCAGAAGTACTTGTTTCAATCTAGTGATGTTCGATTCTATTTGCATAAGTGTTTAATACATGGGTAGGGACCCCCCTCGAAGAGAACGTAGGTAGGGGTGTGAATAGATGCATAGGCCATAGCGGGGTTTTAGTGGGTAGTAGGTCCAACGAGAGAGATGGAATAGGTTAAGAGATCCGCCTGGGCCAGGAGCCCCACACTTCGTGCGTAAAGGCATTTCCTCGCAGAGAACTGTTACTAGGCACTATTGCAACGACCTAACCTGGTTTCAATCCCATGTAAACTCCAGCGGGTGGGGTGGAAACGCCAAGGGCGTCTGCCACACCACCAATCTAAACGCTACTCCAAAAACAAAAAAAAAAGTTCGATTCGTTGGAAGTAAGGAGGGATTTCCATGGGAGTTGAATCGAGTCGAGTCATGAGGAGAATAGTCTTTCCCAATCAAAAGTAGTCACAATTACATGATATGGAACATTTGTCGGCGAGAATTGAGACTGACAAGAGCAACAGGTCACAACGTCCTTGGTCAATTCCAAGTTTAAATCGATGTCGAATT
>QLON01002314.1:0-18482 GCA_003313675.1 Termitomyces heimii | reverse complement strand
GACCTAGGGGCCCCGTTTTCTTGCCACTGTCCATAGGTTACTGTATGTGTATGGTCACTGTCTGTAGAATATTGTAAATATTGTAAGTATAGAATATATATAATTAGTCTCCCAGCATTGAAAAACAGTGTCAGTAAGGTGGTAGCAAAACTAGGAAAGCACCTTGCCCAGGCTCTGGAGCACTACTACAGAAAAGAACTAAAAGGAAGGTAAGGTTTTAAAGAAGGGAAATAGAAGGTATACATGGGAGTTGAATCCCTACTAAACCCAGAGGCAGGGGTTACACCCGCTACTACCATCTGTGAGTCCTGTGCCCAGGAGGGTCATTTCCCAGGTGACATTGCTGGAAGTTCCGGAGTTTGTCAAGGGCGCCATCAAGGTTTTGGTGTGGTTCCTAAGTGTTGTCCTCTGGGCCATACTCTCACCATTGTATGAGGAAGTGGGGTCATCCATGAATGTTCCAGGAGTCAAGGATGTCTTCAACCTTATAGTGGTACTCATCCTCGACCTTGACTGGAGGAGGGGGTTCAGGGCATCACTCAGAAAAGGGGTCTGGGGGGTGTCTTTCCAGGAGGCAGATGCAGAACACCAAGTGCAGACCTTTAAGTCCCAGGAGGAGCTCAATCTTGTAGGCATGAGATGAGACTTTCTTCAAGACCTTGAACGGGCTGAGGTGCTTGTAATCAAGCTTTGGGGAGGGCCGGTGGGTGTGGAGGTGGTGTCAATCTAACCATACCTTTATCTCAGGGGCCCAGTCAGGGATGTCTTCCCATTTTTGGTCAGCATGTTTCACATAGGCCTGGTTTGTAGTGTCAATTTCCTCCTAGAGGAATGCATGAAGGAACTGAAGATCCTGGGCAACCTCGTGAGTGGTGTGCAATGGGATGTCCTGGAGCAAGAATGTCAGTTGGGGATGATATCCTTTGTTGGCAAAGAAAGGAGTCACCTTGGTGGCAGAATGTGGCATGTTGTTGTAGGTGAACTCAGCTAGAGGGAGCTTGGTGTGCCAGTTGTCCTGTAGATAGTTGACATACAGCTGGAGGTACTGCTCAAGAGACTGGTTGACTCTTTTGGTTTGACCATTGGTTTTGGGGTGGTAGGCAGTGGAGAGACTGGCTTTTACATTGAGGGCCTTGCATAGGGAAGTCCAGAATTTGGACATGAAGAGTGGGCCCTAGTCAAAGACAATGTTGTCCAGGAGTCTGTGTTTGGCAAAAATGTACTTGAGGAATAGCCAGGCGAAGTCTGGGGCAATGTCTGTAGTGTGGCAGGGTATGAAGATGCCCTGCTTGGTTAGCCTACACACAACAATAAGGATGGCATCGAACCCTTCTGATTCCAGAAGTTCAACAATATAATTCAGGGATATGGAGGACCAGGGGCATCATCCGACTGGCAGGGGTTTCAGGAGCTTGTAGGTCGGTGTCAGGAGACTTTAGCCCAGAGGCAGGTTTCACATGATTAAATGTAGCAGGTCACATCCTTCCTTAGTCTTAGCCAAAAGTAAGCCTGGGAGATAAGCTGGAGGGTCTTACATATCCCAGGGTGTCCCTGGAGCTTATGGTCATGGTGTTGGTGGAAAACATCATAGCAGAGTCAGGTGTGATCCAGGACGTAGATGCGGCTGTTCCAGAGGAGGAGTTTTTTGTCGGGGGACAAAGAGAAGGTGGGATCCCAGTTGGTTCTGTCAGGGGGATTACAAGGGTCATGGTCAATGAAATACTTGTCCCAGGGGGTGCAGCATATCTGGTTCAGGATTTTTTCATCATTCAAAATCAGTACAGCATTTAGATGTTCAGGGGGGATCACCACACAATGATTGAATGCATTGCATTTTACCTCAAACAATTTCTTGGAGTAGATGTCTAGTCATTGGGTGAGGGCATTGGGTTTAGCTCCAAGTCATCCCAGATGGTACTGGATCGTGAAGTCATACTCTGAGAGGATTTAGGACCATCAGGCCTGCCATCGGCTGAGTTGCTTGGTTGTGGTGAAGTATTGCAGGTTGTTGTGATCCAAGTAGACCTGGATCCAGTGTCGGGCTCCCTTGAGGTAGGCTTGCCATTATTTGAAGGCTTCAACAATGGTGAGGAGCTTCTTGTCATAGATATTGTAATTGAGCTCAGTGTTGATCATGGACCAGGTGTAGAAGGTGACTGGCCAGGGCTCCCCACTGTTGGCTTCCATCTGTGAGAGGATCCCAGCAATGGCATAGTTGGAGGTGTCACATTCTAGGATAATTGAGAGAGCGGGGTCATAGTGCCAGAGTACAGGGGCGGTGGTGAAGGCTTCCTTGAGTAGGTTAAAGACACTCTGGCACCTACTATCCCAGTTCCATGCCATGTCCTTACATGTAAGCCAGTTGAGGGTTTTTGTGATACTGGAGTAGTTATCTATAAACCTCCAGTAGAAATTAGCAAAACCCAAGAAGGACTGTACTTCCTTGACATTCTGGAGTTGCGGCCAGTTTATGATGGCCTCAACCTTGTGGGAGTCCATGCAAACGCCTTCTGGGAATATAATGATGCTAAGATACTCAACCTCTTCCATGTGGAATGAGCACTTCTCAGGTTTGGCATGGAGATTGTGCCCTTGGAGGCATCCCAGGACCTGCCGAACATGCTTCTGGTGATCCTCCTTCAAGTCAGAGTAGATGAGGATGTCATCCAAGTAGATGATCACAAAGATGTCGCTCATATTATGGAAGATGTTGTTCATGAAGTATTGGAACATGGCAGGGGAGTTAGTCATTCCAAAAGGCATTACAAGGTATTTAAACAGACTATACCATGTGTGGAATGCAGTTTTCCACTCATGTCCCAGGGCAATATGGACATTGTTATAGCCAGAGTGGAGGTTAATTTTTGTGTAAATCTTGGTGCTGTGGAGTCAGTCAACCAGATCGCCAATGAGTGGGAGTGGGTAGTGGTTCTTCTTGGTGATCTTATTGAGTCCCTGGTAGTCGATGCAAAGTCAGAGCGAACCATCCTTCTTCTTGGCAAATGGAACTGGGGCTCCAGCAGCAGAGGCAGAAGGTTGGATGAATCCCTTTCCAAGCATTTCATCAAGGTAGTCTTTGAGGGCCTGGAGCTCAACTTCTGACATGTTGTAGACCTTTCTGAAAGGGGGGCTGGCTCCTTCCTTAAGGTTGATTGTATGATCATAGGGGCGGTGGGGAGGAATTTCCTTAGTGTCACCTTTGGAGAATACATCAGCAAATTCGTGATACTTTGGAGGAACTACTTCTCAGAGAATCTGTTCTTTGGTTTTCTTTTCTGGAGGAATAGCATCTCCTTATAGGTATTCTTCTGGGGGAGAAGGCAAGGTATGCAGCTGAAATGTGGGAGCTCTGTCCCTCATGAGATAGGTGAAGGGGGCAGCTCCAATGATCCTAATGTCAAATGTATTTGGGTTAATTGGAGTCGTGGATGCATTGGCTGAAGCAGGTATGGCATATATCTGGGACTGGTTCAGGTAGTTCAGCCCTTTGTGTTTGTTTCAAAGAATGTTTGGGGAGTCAAGTGGGGGCCTTGCAAGTTTGGACAGGTGTTGGCAGAATATGGCTGGGGGGCACAGCGGCTGCTTCAGAGGTGTAGGGCACCAGGTCGCTTTCCAGGGCCCGGAGGTGCACAGCAGTTGGGGGGGGGGTGGTCTTTAGGTCCCAGGAAGGTCATTGTGAGCGTTCTTCAATTGATATCGGAGTTTGTGCTATATAGCCAGGGTAGTCCCAGCACCATCAGGGTTGATGCATGGAGTCGTGTGACCAGGAAGTTAGAGGTGAACTCATAGCCATTGTCCAGAGTCACGCGTCCCAAGTAAGACCTTAAGATGGGGCTGGAGGAGGAGGGAGCACTGTCAAGGTATTACAAGCCAAGGGGTTGGTCAAGGGGGTCGTGGAGAAGGTCAAGGGCGTTACTAATGAAAACTCTGGTAGCTCTGCTGTCAATGAGGGCCAATATTGGTCCCAGGGCACCATCCAGCCTGGCATTGATGACAAAGGATTGGGATGAGTGAGACTGGAGCCTGGGGGTTGGTGGGGATCCATCCAGGGAGTCCCTCAGGGTCAGTTCTGGAGAGTGTGGGATATTGAAGAGGAGTTGCTGGTTGTCGGGTGTTGGCTCCTGAGTCAGATGGAGGGTGAGTTGTTGCCAGTCAATGCACGGGTTGGTGTCCTGGAGCCATGAAAGCCTCAAGACCAGGGGCGCGGAGGAGTGTAATTTGATAATTAACATCTGGAGGGTGTAAGTCTGTCCATTGGCAAAAGTAACAGGCATACACACAAAGTGAGTGATGTCCCCTGCCATAGAGGCATCCCCATTGAAGAGGCAGAGCCACACCAGGACTAGGAGTCACTGAGCAGGTTCCGGGGCGAGGGTAGACCATGTTTTGTCAATGAAATTGTCTGTGGTGCCACTGTTGATGAGGGTGTTGAGGAGAGTTCTGGAGGGGGTGAGGCAGGTTTTAAGGAGGAGGGAGTGCAAAGAGTGGGAGGGTAGGTAAGCTGTGAGGGTATCCTGTGCAAGTATCATGGAATGGAGATGCAAGACCAGGGTGGAGAAGATATTAGGGTTGATTCTGCAATTTAAGGCATCTTCTGGGTCTAAATCACTGGGTCGTTTTCTGAATATTCATAGGTGGCATCCTCCCCTTCAAAGGTCCAGGTAGCACATCCCATAACCTGTCATTGAGGACACTTGGAGATGAAGTGATCTTTCTCACCGCAGAGTATGCAAACCCCCTCCCTCCTCCATCATTCCTGTATATCCTTTGGAATCTCAATCCAGGGTTGTCCCCTTTTTGGGAGCTAGTTGGCCTAGAGGGCCTCTTCGTCCCATTTGTTGGTGAAGTCAGAACCCTCAGAGTCCTCCAAGGGTCCCTCAGGGCTTGGCAGGTTGCCTGAGTCATTGGCAGCCACAGCAGCATTGAGTCGGGCCTGGGGGCAGGTGCCACTGCTGGGGTTAGCATTGGGTGGGCCGCAACTTACTGGGGGTCTGTTGCCAGGGAACATGGGAGGGTCATTGCTTTGGGTTTGGAGGTTGTGTCAGATTCTGCTGATTTGGGGGCTTTCTGGGAAAGCAATGCCCTTATGAGGTGGACTTGATCTATGAATACTCAGGTGTCCAGAACTCTGGGGTTAAGGCTCTGGGGTTCAAGACACGGATAGGGAGGGTGGTCCCAGGGAAATGGAACTTGATCTGGGGGTTTTGGGTGTTTTGTGGAGGCTGAGAGTTGGCGGGGGTTGAGTCGGAACTGGAGGTTCTAAGACGAGACCTGGTTAGCAAATTAAGAGTCGCGAAGTGCATACCAAACTTAGAGCACATGATTATTCCGGCATGCCAGTCAATGTATGCCAGTCAATGCATACCAGTCAAACAAAGGGCATATAACAATTCAGGTAATATCAAGACTAATAAATACAGTAGTGAACTATGCTATAAGTACTATGGAGTCAGGTCTCAGGGTTTCAGGGTGTCTGGGATGGTTTCCAGAAGGCATTGAGTAGCGGGCCAGGACTGTATACTGGGATCACGCATGTGGGGTGCACAATCAATTGGCACAGGGGGATCATAATGCGTGATGGCTGGAAGCGGGTAGCGTGATCCAGTGGTTGATGGTGGTTGATCCTGGGGTCCATGAAGCAGGGTTTCCAGGGGTTTGGCTGATGGCAGTTGTGATGTAAGTTAATGGCAGTGTTGGTAGTTGTGGAAGCAGGGCATGTTGTGGAGAGGGTCCCAGGTGGGGTTCCGGGGTTGTTCCAGGAGACTCCAGAAGGGGTTGTGACAGGTTGGGGTTTTCACTGGAGGACCACAGGGTTCCTTCCTTGGGGTTCCAGGGGGCTCGGGAGTTCAAGTACTTGCTGCAGTCTTCCCAATATCATTGGTTGATTTGCATGACAAGGGCCTTGTATCCGTCATAGGAGGGTTGTTTTGGAGTGAGTCAGAGGATGTCCTTGATGTGTTGTGGCAGTGCGTGATAGAGGGCATACTGGAGGGCACTGTAATTCCAATCTGTCTCATAAGCTTCCTTCTTGAAACATACAATAAAGGTGGTGAAGTGTTTTTCAGAGCATATCCAGAGGTTGAAGAGATTATCCTTGGCCTCAGCTATGGTGTTATAGATCCCAAACTTCCCGGAGAACTCATCGATGAAGGCTTGCCAGTGAGAGAGTGCCAGGTTGTTGGAGTTAAACTGGATGAGGGCAGTGTAGTAGTCGAAGGTGATCTCCTGGAGGTACAAGGTGGTGAAGGCCACTCAGGAGCTGTCAACCTGGAAAGTGAGTGGCTTCACCTGGAACATATTAAGACATTGGGTGAGGAATGTATACCATTTTCGGGGGTCCTGGCCCATGAATGCATCAGGTTTTTGAATGTCCAAATGCCCTTTGTGGGCAAGGGCATCACAAATGTCATTGGGTTTAGTGCCATTGCAGGGAGGGGGGCTGGCATTATAGTAGTAGTAGTAGTGGTTGCCCCCTCCTCCTTGTGGAGGAAAGGTGCTGAGGGTGGGGCCTCATCTGCTAGGAGAGCCTCCTCTGGGTGGCTCACCTGGAGGTCTATGCCTAGGAGGTCTGTTATTCCAAGGGGGTTCGTTCTGACTGGGGGGAGGCCCGAGTCTCCATATAGGTGGCAGTGGAGGGGGCCAGTGTGAGTTTGGCAGTGTCAGGTTGGGTTGAGGAGGGCTGGGTGCCAGGTTGCATGCTGGGTTGCATAGAGGATGTTTGGTCTAGGAGAGTTATGCTTGCACCAGAGGTTGTGGGGGGTTCTATAGGTTGAAGTGAGGTGGCAGGTCATGGCAGAAGCTGGATTCCAGAGGGGCCGGGGCAGACATGGGGGGCTATGCCAGGACAGTCATGGATGTGGGCACAGGGGGTTCTTCATTGTTGCCATGCACAGGCTTGTCAATGTAGTACAGCATATCATCTGTGCTAGTGGTGTCCACCTGGAGTCTACTGGGGCTTGCCAGGGGCAGGGGTCAGGTGTTATCCCTTTGTGGGAGTGGCTCCAGGAGTCTCTGGAGCTGTCCCCAGGTCTCAAAAGTGCTAGGGATGGAGTTAGCCCTACAGCAAGTTGACAAACCTACTGTGTGGGTGGTGGGCTAATTGAATAGTCCTTCCACTGGGTTGAGGGACTGCAGTATAGCCAAGGCATTTTGTCATTCTTCCCGTTGTCATTGCCCTGGAGTGGGGGCAGTGGGGGCTGCTGGGGCCAGTTCCAGGAGTTCCCATCAGATGTGAATTGAGCGACCTGGATCTGCAGGGTTGTTGAGGGGTTGAGGAGAGGGGGATGCATGGACTTCATCAAGCAGTTGATGCAACTCCTTGTGGAGGATCATGTTGCATCTATACATTACCATAGTCTACTCCAAGAGTTCTCCTCATGTAAGGTGATCCTCGAATTCGACCAAGCAATGGGCCCATTCCTCTGAAGTGCCTACAAAGTTGTCATGTCTGAAATCTGTGAGTAGCACCCTTGCCCATCTCACAAAGTCCTCCAGCAAGATCCTGAGTGAACAAAGTACTTCATCCCATTGCCATTTATACTCCTCAAGGTATTATCATCCTATAGGTGAGGGAGGGGTCCTAGCAGGTGGGGCAGCGGTCGAGTAGTGTCGAGGGGGGTAGTTATGGTTAGGAGGTCCCTGAGGTTGGGGGGCGGAGTGCTGGTAGCCATAATAGGGGGTGGATGCAAAGGGGCCCTCATTGGGGGGTACTGGGCAAGGTCTGCTGGGAACTAGTGGGGTTTTTGGCAGGCCCCCAGGGAAGCTCCGGTACAAAGGGACCTCCAGTGGTTGTGCCATGGCTAGGTTGAGTGGGGGGGCCCAGCTGACTGAGGGCCCCAGATTGTAGAGGGATGGATCAGGAGCCCAGTGGCAGTGGAGGTATTGTGGTTCATATAGGAGGGGTGGGTAGGTGGGGCGGGGAGTCTGCATGGAGTAATGATCTGGGACCGGATGCCCATAAGGGTTGGTCTGGTAGCCCATGGGGTAGTAGGTGTGAGTATATGTAGCCATCAAAAATAGTGTAAGGAGGAGTCTTAATATTATGTCAGGTTCCGCTGAATCAGAGGCTTTTTGGGAAAGCAACACCCTTACAAGGCAGACTTGATCTATGAATACCCAAGTGTCTGGAGCTCCAGGGTTAAGGCTCCGGGGTTCAAGATGTGGACAGGGGGGTGGTTTTGGAGGAATGGAACTTTTTTTTTTTTTTTTTTTAATCAATTATTGTGTTTTAAGTGCATGGCGCTCATCTTACATGTTACATCCAACTGTACACTAGGTTACAAGATCCATGGAATCTTTGCCCCCCCACATACGCAGAGAATGAGCAAGTCACCGTTTCTAATGATGTTTAGACTGTTCTCCCCTGTTAATGACCGAGTGTCCATGTGAGATGGGACCGGGTTGGACTGGTGAGGCATTGCGAAGCTATAAGAGTTCACTTTTGCAGACTGGGGGTGGGACGTGTGGTGGGGCCGTAGTCCAGGTTCAGGCTAGGTTGGGACCTAGGGTCAGGGCCCAATGCCTCGCACTGTAATTATGATGAAGATGAGTATAGACTGGCATGGTGGGCTGAGGATGGGGGGTGGTTCCCAGTTGTTGGTGGGTAGGAGGGTGACGGTCAAGGCCATCGGCCAGTGAGTGCTAGGCCACGTCGAGCGGGGCCAGTAAGGGTGAGAGTGCCTTGAGTGGGGGGGACTTTGCTGGGAGGGGCGAATCGTTTGGTTGCGTCAACATATCTGAGGTGTTTCAGAGCATTGGGGGTGGATAGTAGGTAGGAAATAGACTCAGCTTTGCATTTCAATGGCCGTGTGAGATGTATAAATCTCTCGTGGACGTAGTGTGGGCATTGGATCAGGAAGTGCTGGATGTCTTCAGCAACCAGGCCCCTGCAATGGGGGCACACTGGGGTTTCCAACCTGTTAATCCTGAACAGGTGGAGGTTCAGGAGGGCATGCCCAGTGCATAGCTGTGTGAGTATGGTGGAATGGTGGCGACCGAGCGCGGCTATGGTGCGCATATAGTTCTTTGAGGGTAGGCTCTTGTCAAGCCTGGCCATGGCCCTGTACCTCGGTAATCTTTTCCAGCGTCTTTTCCACAATACTTGCGTCACAGTTAGGTCTGCTTGGCAGAAGGCCGTGATGCTTGTTGGCAGGGGCCTCTTCCTGAGGAATACCAGGAGGAGCGCTGGGCAGCTTGACATGCCCATCGCGGCCTCTTTTGCCAACTTGTCAGCCCTTTTGTTGAGGGCAAACCCCTTGTGGCCAGGGGACCAATGGAACTGGAGGTGAATCACACCCCGTGAATGGGGAGACCACTCGTTGCCTGTGGCAGCCGCAGCACACCTTTGGGATGTGTTGAGCAGTCTGTCTTGCTTCTTGTGGAGATTTTCCGCCACCGAGTGGGCTCTGTCAAGTAAGTGGTGGGCTGGGTGCAGTTTCTGGTTGTTGAGGGCCTTCAGCGCTGCTTAGCTGTCGCTGCCTATCAGTGTCAGTCCCCTCAGTCATCTGTTGATACCATGGAGGATATGGAGGCCCAGGCAAAAGCCAACGATCTTGGCCTCATAGACCGTGTGCTCAGCACCTGAGCCAAGGAAGTATTTCAAACTGGAAATCTCCCTCCCATCTATAAAGAGGACTGCTGATGCCCCTATACCCCCTTCGAAGCCAGATCCATTGCAGAAGATGGCCGTTGATGCCCGGTCAAACGTTTCAGCTATGGCAGTCAGAGCAGCCTCCTTTGAATCCGGGATATGTGTGGAGAAGGCAGGCTTGTAACCAGGGTAGCGCCAGGCTGGGTCAACCTTCTCAAAGAGGCTGGAAGAAATGTTAGTAAAAGAAAAGAGGTTGTGCAGTGAGGAGCGGTGGTGGCGGGCTCTACCACCTGCTGCTCTCTTGACTGGGCCGTGAAGAGGGTGAGAACGTGGGAGGGAGGCTAGACACGCAGCTGCATGGGTTAGTATCTTGCGGAAGAGTAGGTCTACAGGGAGAAGATTGGCATAGACATCGAGGACATCACCCACCGTGGTTCTTAGTGCACCAGTTATCTGCTTTGCTACTGCCCGCTGGGCAGGGCAAAGGTGTTTAGCTGCTGCAACCGAGCCCATCCCCCTGCTGCCTCCCAAGACCTCGCTCACACCAGAGAACCAGATGTCTGCGGTGTATATGAAGGCAGGCACCGCAACCATGTTGTAGAGTTGTTGGACGTGGTTCGCTGGCATCCCCCCGGAGATCCGAGAGAGTCTGGCTACCTGGATGGTCCACCAGGCTGCACTGGCTGCAACCTTTTGCGAATGGGCCGACCAACGCAACTTGGTGTCAACAAGGACTCTGAGGTACTTGTAGGTTGGAACTGTTGGAACTATCTGCTTGGTGGCAGAGCCGTCAGTATTGGGTCTCGTTAGTTCAAGGTCAGGTGCGTCACTGTCTAGGTGAGACCAGGGGAAATTCATCAGTGCTAGCTTTGACAGTTCGAAGGGGAAGTTGTGCATAAGCGACCACTTGAAGCCGCCGTCAGCACACTCCATCATGTCCATCAGCATGCGGTGCACCTCCTTTAGAGACCCTGCTATGGCAAGGAACATTGCATCATCAACAAAACCCATTGAAGCTTCAGAGTTGCTGTTGGGTGAAGCTGTCAGTATCAAGGGGGCGCCCCGCCCCTGCAACTACCAACACTGCCATTAACTCGCATCACAACTGCCATCAGCCAAACCCTCAGGAACCCTGCTTCATGGACCCCGGGATTGACCACCATCAACCGCCGGATCACATTACCCACTTCTGGCCATCATGCATCACAATCCCCCTGTGCCAATTGATTGCGCACCCCACACATGTGATCCCAGTATACAGTCCCGGCCTGCTACTCAATGCCTTCCGGAAACCATCCCAGACACCCCGGAACCCTGAGACCCGACCCCGTAGTACTTATAGCATAGTTCACCGCTGTATTCGTTAGTCTTGATATTACCTGAATTGTTGCGTGGCCTTTATTTGACTGGTATGCATTGACTGGCATGCTGGAATAATCACGTGCTCTAAGTTTGGTATGCACTTCATGACTCTTAATTTGCTAACTGGGTCTCATCTTTGAACCTCCAGTTCCGACTCAACCTCCACCAACTCTCAGCCTCTACAAAATACCCAAAACCCCCAGATCAAGTTCCATTTCCCCAGGACCACCCTCCCTGTCTGCATCTTGAACCCCGGAGCCTTAACCCCGGAGTTCCAGACACCCAGGTATTTGTAGATCAAGTCTGCCTTATAAGGGCATTGCTTTCCCAGAAAGCCTCTGAATCAGCAGAACCTGACAGTTCTTATAGCAAAATAAGTCTCTTAAGCCTTAGTTCAAAAGTTTCTTGTAGTTGCAAAAATAGTTTCTAGCTCTTATAAGTTATCTCACCAGTTTTAAGCATATCTGCCTCTATATTACAGCTTGCTCCTTTAAATGTTACCTCAAAGACTATGGCTACCTAGAATAAAGCCTGGATGTGCTTATTCCATCTAAAGACTCAATTGCAACTCATGCAAGCCTCTTTCTCCCTCCACACCATTAAACTTTTCACCCTCCACTAAATTATAAAAACTATTTTTGATCCTTTTTAGAAACTTTTAGAGTGCTTGAATCCTAACCTCTTCTTTGCAGTAACAACTTCTGCTGTGAAATCTTAAGCCTCAACTCCTCTCTTAGCCTTGGCCTTTTCAGTAATGCAGAGAGCCTCCTAGTTGCAGCTTCTTTATTCTCTGCTCTCAAATATCTATAATGAAGATTATATATTTAAAAAGTATTTTTTATACTTCTGCCTCTTTTCTATCTACCTGAGCGGAAATACATTTAATATTAATGCACTTAAGATTGCTTAAGTGCTAATATATATAAAAATGAGGTGTGCACACTTGATGTTTCCAAATACTCTCATCCTTTAAGATAAACTGCATTCTATGTTGATAGGATATATTAACAATCTAACAAAGGGCTAGTTAAATAATGAGTAGATTGATACTTAGTATAGGATGGCCCAGAATCAGTAGCAACTCATAGAAATTCAACAAGAGTTGCACAAGGCACATACTGCTTGTCAGGTTCCGCTGATTCGGGGGCTTTCCGGGAAAGCAACGCCCTTACAAGGCGGACTTGATCTACGGATACTCGGGTGTCTGGAACTCCGGGGTTAAGGCTCCGGGGTTCAAGACGCGAACAGGGGGGTTGGTCCCGGGGAAATGGAATTTGACCCAGGTGTTTCGGGGTTTTGTGGGGGTTGGGAGTTGGCGGGGGTCGAGTCAGAACCGGAGGTTCTAAGACGAGACCTGGTTAGTAAATTCAGAGTCGCGAAGTGCATACCAAACTCAAAGCACGCGATTATTTCGGCGTGCCAGTCAAAAGCATGCCAGTCAATGCGTACCAGTCAAACAAAGGGCACGCAACAGTTCAGGTAATATCAAGACTAACGAATACAGTGATGAACTATGCTATAAGTACTACGGGGTTGGTCTCGGAGTTCCAGGGTGTCTGGGATGGTTTCCAGAAGGCATTGAGTAGTGGGCTGGGACTGTATACTGGGATCACGTGTGAGGGATGCGCGATCAATTGGCGCAGGGGGATTGTGATGCGTGATGGCCGGGAGCGGGTAGCGTGATCCGGCAGTTGATGGCGGTCGATCCCGGGGTCCGTGAAGCGGGGTTCCCGGGGGGTTGGCTGATGTCAGTTGTGATGCGAGTTCGTGGCGGCGTCGGTAGTTGCGGGGGCAGGGCGTGTTGTGGAGAGGGTCCCGGGTGAGGTCCCGGGGTTGTTCCGGGGGATTCCGGAAGGGGTCGTGACACTGCTCATAGTTTCTCAAATACAATTACTCATGCCTCTTTCCAAACTATATTATTTCTAATTCCTACTTCAGCAATACCTCTTCCATCATGCTCTTTGTTATCAGGAGTTTTTACAGATGTCAACACTTCCCAATAGTTCTAAACCACACTTTTACTATATTAGAATTGTGGGCAATTAAGGCACTTTATATAGAAATATCTTTTGGGACTAGAAGTTTGCTACTTCTTCATTGAGGAATAAAAAGAGCTTTTTCAGCAATTCTTAGCTACTAAAGATGCATTAAGAGCTTTGCTGATAAATATCTTGAAGATAAAGCTAGCTCTAAAAAAGAGCAGCATATATGCTTTCTTTTTAGAGCTAAAGAAGAATTTTTAATCTTGCAACAAATGAAGAGTATACTTCTATCACTCTGCTCAAATGAGTTTGCATGTCTATCAATGAAAAGTATCAATATATAAGCTTTGACCTTGAACTTTTTAAAATAGAACTTGCTTGTGCCAACTCTATCATACTAGATTTTCTCCAAACTCTTAAGGCCATCAACTCTTTCAAATACTAAGCTTTTATATTACCTGCCTAAGCATGCCAACTGCTTTGGAAATATATAGTGGTCTCCACTCTTTTAGCCAACTCCCTATACCTTCATGTAGAATTGGAGACTACAAACACTTAACAGACCTAAAGCATTAGCACCTTCCTTAATAATGGAGCTATATGCCTATTTCTGAATATGAAGTTTGTTAAATGGCATAGTATAATCACATAATCCCTCTTCAAGCCTATTTTAATATTCAACAATGATAAAATACTTAATAAAGCTAGTTGTTAAGGAATTATTTTATTTAAAATTCTTTACCTTATATTTCCTTATAATTTCCATTCTTTTTTACCTTAATTCATCTGCTTTCTACTGCCTTCAGCAAACTCCTTATTAGCTGAACTATGAAAATGAACTTTTAAATTAGTTGGGCTATAAGAACTAGCTTTTTTATTAATCTGAAGGCCCTTTGTCAGATTTTGGAAAATAAATCACACACCTTTATAACCTAGTGACTATGACTGTGACATCAGCATAATCATGTGACTCAACTTCAAAATATTTTCTACTGACTAGCAAAGTAAATCCTTAGACTTATTTTCTTTGAATTTCTCTTTACTAGCTATATAATTGAGCCACACTTTAAAGATCACATTTACACTAGTGCTATCAACTTCATAGTAGATTTAATTCTCCACTATTAGTCTTAAGTAAAATAAGCAGTCTTTTCTATTACTAGCTTTAACAAGCAGAAAATAATCCTTGGCTTTTCTTGGCTTTAGAAGCATAATCCAGATATTGATTAAATAAAGAGTCAGATTTATATAGGCTAGTGCTTATAGATGCCTTGAATCTGGAAATGTGCTGTAATCAGAGCCTATTAAATTAGTTATCTTTCCTTCACTGACTTTAATTTACTTAATTCCTTCTTCTAATATTCTTTTATAAAGAGGCCCTCTATAAGAATATCAAAGATGGTATATTTATATAAGATGAAAGATCTTAAGAGTGAGTTTTTAGATTAAGTTAACTCAAAGTTTTTAGATAAAGCAATTAATATAGGTAATTGCATTTTTGCTATTATACTGCATGCTTGTTTTAAGGCTACAAGTGCTAGTATTATCTCACAATATCAATATTAGTTACTTATATAACTATAGATTATTTTTACTTCCTGGCAGTCTCATATTCTTCATCTACTAAATATGAGATACCAGGTATATATATTAATTATACTTATAATAATTCATCTACTGAATATAAGATACTAAATATCAGACATAAGTCTAACTCTTATTAGGCTAAAGGTCTAATATTCTGCATGTGATTAGCTGCAACAAGTTATAGGCCCTGACCTCCAAACTTATATAGATGATCAGATTATCCTGCTCCATTCCCAAATGTTAAAGCAACACTCACACTTATTTTTAAAAGGCTTATATACTCCTACATTTAGCATTCATTAGTCTGGCCTACTTATCTAGTATAGAAAATACAACTTCTACATCACAATCACTAATGTCTAAACTTGGTATAATTAAATACAGTAAGTGAGAAAAGGCAATGTATTTGTAAGTAGATTCTAAATAGTGTCTGGGAAAGAAATCTGGCCTAAGAATAGAGGTGACTTGGCATTAGCACAAGTAATACAATCCTATCTACTGCATAGTGATAGAGCAGCTAGTAAGATGTATCAATGGCTTGATGGGAAAAATAAAATGCACATTAATAATATCTATGAGGATTCCATAGCAATGTAAAAAAAGCTTAGAAAAATACACTCAAAATTAGCCCTAAATGCATGCTTCAACTTACTTAGCAACTTCTTCAATATTAAGCTGCAAAATAATGAATCTCTTACTGAACTTTGCATATACATTGAAGATGCAATGCAGCATATTCCAAGCTTTTTACCTACTAGCTGTTATTGAGCCAAGCAGTTTAACCTTGCTTAGATATACTCTTAAAATGCTTAATAATGAGCTATCAACTATGGCAATGTTGCAGGCCTTATACTATGAAGATTATGCATTGTTTATTTTATTGGTGCTCTTGCTTAATAGCTTAATAAAGAATATAGTTCTTAAGGCCTTCTAAATTGAGAAAACTCAGTGACAAGCTACCAAAGAGGAAGTAGAAACTGTTGCTGCCATTAATGCTTACACAATCACTTGCTACATTTGTGATAAGCTACATAAAGTTCAAGACTGCTTTAAGCTTTCAGCAGAAATGCAAAGAAAACTGATGCCAATGCCAAGCTAAAGAAGTATGAAAATCACTGTGGAGCAAAGGCTGATGCAGCAAAAATTGAAGGCATGCCTAAAGTCAAAGAAGGATGTAATAGACCTGCTATCAAGGCAGAGGCAGCCATTTGTCAATTTGCTAACTCATGCTAGACTCTTTCAAACTTTGGAGAATTTTAATATATCTCACCAACAATGCAGTAATTTATTCAGCTGGAAAAGAAGATGTATTGTTTAGACTAATAGGAAAGAATAGAAATGGAAAAACATTCAATAACATTATCATCACTAGCATTTTATTTGTATCTGAGCTAGCCAACAACCTTCTTTCTGTCAATACACTTAGCATGCACCAAAGTTTCACTGTAATGTTCTGTGGGCAAAAAGTATTCTTCAGCATCTGAAATGAATTAATCTTCTCAGCTATTATAGATAACGTGCTTACATTATACTTAGATAGTGAGACAATTATCTCATCACTATTACATGCAGCTAAGGTAATGAGTATAAACACCACCTTATTATCTGTAATCAAGAAGAACTTATTGCATTAGCAAATGTGTCACCTAAGAATAAATTACCTAAAGCAATTGATTAAGAAAGGCCTTATAGAAGATTTAAAAGTTAAGCCAGACTTGTCTCTTGCTAATATATATAAGCCATGCCTTTAGGGCAAGCAGCATTATGCCTCTTTTCCACACACTGCAAATCAAGCTATAGAATTCTTAAGCACAGAGTATTCATGAACATGCATAGCTCAATGTTAATGAGCAGACATCAAAGCAACTACAAGTAGTGATGCACCTTCATTGATAATAATATATAAAAAATGTAGATATACATTATAAAGTGCAAGAGTAATATATTTGAGGCATTCATATTATATAAGGCACTCATCAAGTGATAGACCAGCCTCAAGATTAAATGCACTTACTATAATAAAGAAAGAAAATATATCTTAAATGAATTCATTATATTTTGTAGGAATGAGGGTATATAACTTAAATACACAAATACAGCCATGCTGCAACAAAATGGTGTTGCTGAACACCTCAACAAAATAATTAGAAAGGCAATTATGTGCATGCTAGCAGAGGCAAACCTTCCTAAAAGCTTCTGACTATATGTGCTTAATATATATAGGCACATTTATAATCATATTCCTACTTTTATTCTCATAGATAGCACTACTCTATTTGAGAAATACAAATAGAGAAAACCACACATCAGGCACCTGCAAGGATCCAGTTGTGCAGTGTATATGCTTGTAAAATGAGACAAGAGATATAATTTGCAGGGCCACACTCAATTAGATATATTTGTTAATTATCCTGATAATTATATAAAGTGATCAGTATATATACTAAATATCAAAAGGATTATCATATTTTATGATGTGATATTTAATGAAACCTGCTTTTCAAGCTTCAAACTTATGAGTATAGGAACTCCACCCCTTACAAATGCATTTGACACTTTGAAGGATATAACTTGAACAATATTCTCAAGCTAGCTATCAAACCTACACCTGCTATCCCTATAAATGATAAATGCATTTTTAATAACAAGGAGCTACTTACTAATATAAAATCAGATGTTATAGATTTGATGAGAGCAAATAATAGCCATCAGAAGCCTGATTTAACTAAATAAGACCAATGCAATTCAGTAAGAGCAGCTAGCTTATTAAAGACCTCTCTAGCACTTAGAAGGCCATGCCAATTAAGACTATTAATAGTAGGGTGGAGTTAAATTCTAATGATCTAGGAGTCCACTCTGTTGAGTAGAAATCTACTAGTTATTTCTTACTGAAAAGAGAGGCTTATATAGAGGTCTGGAATTAGCACTAGGATTAGACACCAAAGGATTGTAAGAAATAGAAGAGATAATAAAATTATAGAAGAAGTGAAAAATATAGAAAAAGAAAAAAAAAGAACTAAGAAATCAGAAAAGAAGTATAGTAGATAAAATAAAAATAAGTAGACAGAGAAATAGAGTTAAAACAGAGAAGTGCAGTTGAAATAAGAGTAGAAATAAAGCAAAAAAAGAAAAGAAAATTAAATTGAAAAAGAAGAGAAGAAAAACAATATAAGAAAAAATAGATAGGAGGTAAAATAGAGATAAGAGAAATTAATAAAATAATAGAGCAGAATTAAAGTGGAAATGAGCTAGAGAAATTGGAAGTTAGAGCTGAGTTGAGTTAAGAAGAAGGAAAAATAAAGGAAAAAGGAAGTTAAAAGAGATAAAAATGAAAATGGATGCAATGAATGAGATTAAGCAGAGATGAAAAAGAACTTGAGAAGAGAGACAAGATATATTTGAAAAAGAAACAAAATGAAATTGATAGATATGAAGAAGATTGAGAATAAATGGAAAAATTAAAAAAGTGTGGGCAAAGCAATATTAAAACTACTATATAAATTATGAGGCTACTTCTTAAGTGCCTATAAAGTGTTTTAGACTTCAGAAGTAATTATACATTGGAAAGAATTAGGCCTTAGCATAATTAGGCAGTGAATTAATTATATGAGAGTCAGAAGCTGCAAAGCAATTATACAAAGTAGTATTTGCTTAGTGTTAAGAGTGATTTTGCCTTGTTAAGGAAACTGAATGTTATTAAGTTATTAAGAAGTGGCAGCTTCAGAAAAACTTAGTAATCAGATCAGTAATCTTACTATATTAGCATTACTTGGCATTAAAAAGTTACTTATATATTTCTGCAAAAAATCTTTATTAGTTATTTTATTTTTTTTATTAGAAAATCTTTGCTTGCTTTTATTTTATTTAGATTAGAAAATAAAACTTTATTGCTTTTAAAAATATTGTTATAATATTACTTATTATTATTTACACTCTGCTCTAACTCAAAACATGCATGCTAC
>QLON01002311.1:0-20059 GCA_003313675.1 Termitomyces heimii | reverse complement strand
CACTTGTATTTTTTGATTGAGCATGGCTGAGCATGGCCTGGCATGGCCTGGCATGGCCTGGCATGGCCTGGCATGGCCAAAAGCATGGCCAGGAGCATGGCGAATGTGCCCCATATTAGTTCCAAGTATATAACTAGGCGGGGACACGGTACCGCCCTGCTATTGCTGCTGGACAACTAAGTGTCGAAGCAACGGCATCGGTTCCGACCGGAGCACGTGGCTAGTATTGATGGGTTGAATAGATAATGTAATAGAAGTACGGTACCGTCGCGACGGAACCGCTAAGTCCGGAATTGACCGGAACTTTCTTCGGAATGAGCTTCTTTCTTATCTAGATAGCCGAAATAGAACCGATCATTGGTAGGTTCGTTCTCCTTTCGGTTCGGCTAACAGCAGGCTTCGCGCCACGACAATAGACGCCAAGCCGATGTGGTGGGTGGCACGAGTACTCGCCGGCCCGTGCGCGGTGTAATGCTGCGACAGTGCCATGAGGAAAGAATGCCTGAGGGGTTGAACCCTAAGCCCTGACCCACATCCACGAGTCGAAGAACAATAACGAAGACAATAAGGATTTAATCTCGGTGATACTCCGAGCGCGCGTTGTTTTGCCATTGGCTTACAACACGTTGTTATTGTTCATCTCCGCAACACATGATAGCCTCATTGCGGGGATTCTCAGTCAGCTGGTAAGGATTGCCGGACCGCGCTAACAAAGCGCACACTGGCAACTGGCAAGGTAAATAAGCACACATAGGCCTGATGAGACTTATAAAAAGTCGAAACTGGGCGGTTGGTATCCCCCAACCAGTTGCCAGTGTGCGACTACATATCCACAGCCTCGACGAATCGCTTCCTCAACACCTTTGGTGTTGAGCGGCCCCCCTAACCCTAGCCCATCTCAGAAAGTACGTCTGGCAAGTGCATTTCCCTCCAAATAACTCACGCCCCCACAGGACAGTCCACGCCGTTCAATCATTCCTCGTCAAACAAGTCCACCGTCACTTTTTAAGCGCTACCTCAAGCGTGATGAGATCCAGACCTACATCCACGCAGGCGTCACCGAGGCCCTCGTCATGCTTGGCCTCAGCATCCAGATCCGCATCCTCCGCAGCGTGCAGGACGCCGAGCGCGGCCGCCGCACCGACTATCGTGTCCTGCTTGGCATCTTGAACAGCGCTGGTACGAGCTCCCGCGGCATCGGACGCGGCCTCAGCGGGATGCAGATAGAGCTGTCTGGCAACAGCGCACTGACCGTTCGCGCGCCTTTGCCCAGCGCTACCTTGACACCCTTGCCAATTCTCTCCCCATTGCCTTCGCCCGCGGCGCAGGTCCTCCCCACCCTGCAGGCCGTGCAGGTGTTAGAGGACGCGCAGGATGCGGCGCGGGACAGCGCCGGCCTAACTAACTAGGAGGACTTTTCGTCGTCGAGCCGCATGCGCATGCCAGAGCCGGTGATATACATGCAGCCGAGCCAGTCGGACTCGTCGCTCTTCATGCACACGGTATCAAGCAACTCACTCGAGAAACTCGGCCTCACGACCCACGGGCATCCCATGCCGGAGGCTGAGGGGTACGATAGTTCTGCACCGCTGGACGAGAGGATCAAGCTGATGCGCGACGAGCGGAGGTACCGGTTGTTGCTGAGCCATCAGTTCCATCCTTCATGTGAGCAATATCGTGTCACGTCTTGTCCCATGTCATCTGCTTATTTTGTGTCTTTTTAAAGTGACTCTTCCGCCTTGTGAGCCGTCGCAGGTCAAGCTTGGTGCCGTGGGGTATCAACTCAAGCCGGAGGGACGGTTTGTTACGCTGTTTAATGCTTTTCCCGTCGCTTTTTGGATATGGGCACGTGTCGTCTGGGAGCCAGCGCCAGGATAAGCGGAACGCGGTGCAGAGAGGGTACGATGCGTTTGTTAGATTGCTTACTTTTAGGGGCAAGAGCGGTGCGGTATCTTCGTAAGTGTGGCTTGCGAAGTTTTTGTCATTTATTTCAATCTGGCTTACCTCAGGCAAAGTGTCGCAAGGAAGCACTCATTCCCATTTCGTGCGGGACATGAGACGGCGCATATGTATGCCGAGTCCACGATGTATCGGTACATGAAGCATCTAGAGGTGCCAAAGAGGTGATTCAATGCCAATGTTGATGTAATCATGCAGATCTACGAGCCGATGCATCATATCCAGAAGAATTGTTTTTGGGTGTGTTTCTTTCGAGATTTTGTTTTCAATAACTAATGGTTCTATTTCTCTAGTCGTTGGTACCCTCGAGGCACAAGAATATGCATTTTTCATGAGCCATAATCATCCCGAGGGACAGGTCTGGTTTTTCTTCTTGCGGTTGATCTCGCTGACTTTGATTTACACCTCAGGCTCACTTCAATGTCTTCTCGTCACCCAGGAACGGCCAGTCCTGGGGAACGTTCATCACTGACAAAGAGTTCCCACTCGAAGGCCCCACGTACAAACCCATCTCAGGCCACGCTATCCCGTCGATCGAGGTATCCAAAGTTGGCTCGAACTGGGAAACGGTCCTCATTGCTAGGCTCTGTTTCAAGCCGGATGCTTCGGAACCGACATCATTGTGAAATAGATCCTTCTTCCGTTCTTTTCATCGAGACTCTAATACCTTTTGTTTTCCCTTGTTATGTTAAAGAAACATTTATATACATCTCGAGAATATAGGGTGTGTAGCAACTTTATTTGTAATAGGATTCTGATTAGAAATGAAGCCAAAACCTAGGGATAATAATGGACTATATTAAGCGGCACTTTAAATGAATTGCCATGGGTCTAGTACGAGACAATCCTTTTAGACAATAGCTCACCGGCTTCGTGAAAAATTACTTCAGGAGCTCTTCAGGTTGTACGGAGCGGGCCTCACGTGAAATGCGTTCAGTAGACATGTATCTGCATCCTCTTCTTGCAGCTCGTGATTCTTGCCGAAAAGGGAGCGCTCACTCCATGTTTACTCTGCTCTGCTTCTTCAAGTCAATATCGCAATTAACTCTGAGCCTTGGTATTACCCTTGATTTCACACGCAGACTCTATATATGGGGACTTTATGATGCACTCCTAAGTTCGATATGTTTCCTTTGTTGAGCCATACTGGTGATCTTGAATCTGGTTCAATGATTTTTCTACTTTTACTCATGGCAAGTTGCCACGTGTATTCGAACAAGATAAAAGTTGACCTACTCTGGAACCTTCGGCTCGTCTTAGAATGCTTTGTTAGATATCCCTCCAGAAGAACCCTGACATAAAAAGGGATCCTTACGCTCAGAGAACTCGAGTAAGCCATGCGGAAGTCATCTTCCTTGATCATGCGTTGAAGGAACATGTTCAAGTTATTGGTCTTTCCTCAATTCTCACACACCGTCTATCAATCTTCCTCGGCGAGATATATCCCATGTTACAAGGTTGTCAAATGACATGCGATTTCCGCAGATGTCTGATTGGTCCTCTTTTGACCGAGAGCGCCCTGATGCCTTTTTTATTTAGAAATCCTGATTGATTGTTCTCAGTCTACACGTTTATCAGTTTCTAGTCGTGCATAGTTCATTGCTTCAGCAACACTTAGTATTGGTATCGTTTCAATAAATATGCAGCTGTTACAGTAGCATACCAAGGATTTGATCATAGTGGGGAGATATCTGCTCACATCCGGTCGGCCGGTCCATGTAAACTTATCGTGCGAATGGTGTTCCTTCACTGGGAGAGTTCGTACTTGTTTACTTTGCACCTTGACATCTAGCACACACCTCGAAAGATTTAACTCTATCTTTGTTGCCGTAACCAAAAGTAATCAGACAGGTTGAATTTAACTCATCAGGAAATTCTCTCTGCACCATGTGAAGGCGGGGTCAAAACGGATATGCGCACGTTTAGCAGACCAGGCCTGATAATGACATCTCAGTTAATGTAAAATACTCATCGTAAAGTCTAATAGAACTGAATTTGTTTCCTGCCTATACAACACCTCGCCGTTCTGTCAATGCATCTCACAAACGCCGGTTGATTTCAAAATGAGAAGAGAATTAGACAGAAAATGGCCTGTTGTGAGCGTGCGGAAATCTATATATGGAAACTGAATAATCAAACAATATGGAAGCTCGATGGAAGCTCGATACCGAATTTGGACTTCCATAAACCGAGCAAATTATTCGCGGATGGGAGTGACTGCGAGAATCCACGAGTCAAGTGACGGATATAAAAGGAAAGAGTCATAATGACTGCCATCATCCGTCTATCAGGGTATTCAAGGTGTAAGTGAGTGTGTCCTTGATAGAATCCATTCAGCTATTTGTGGGAAAGTTCTGTCATCACTCCAGCGGAAAGTTAACATAAAGAATGCTTTATCTACTTTGACATGGACAATGGACAGGCAACCCGTGAGAGGTGGTGAAAGGTCACCTACCAGGTATGTTCAGTTGCTCCTAATATATACGCTTATTCGTACCTCAAGGCACTCTTTACTGAGACGTTGCTTGGGCCTTTCTTCATCAGAAGGACTGAACTAGACCTTTTTCATGGACGAGATGTCTAGTGGGATACTCAAGATAGGTACTAATGTCATGTTGGATGACTAGGCGAACTATCTATTAACCAAATCGTCAATCAAAGGTGATTTTGTGGTTTAGACCTGCATGGGAAATCTCTGTTGTTGGAGGAATGACCGATTGTCATGGTGAGTGATGGCTGAATCATCGAGATGTATCACCGCCCACTAGAAGCATCGAACAATGGATGCGAAAGATAGATAGAGATTATATCTTGCTACCAGGAGTGGTTGCTGTGTCTCGGACGTAGAGGTGTCCAAATTTGGGCATACACCACCTTTGATGTGCGCTCAACCATACCTGGGTGCTGGGTCAGTTTCAGTGCATATTTACGTCCGCCACTGGACCGGGGTATATAATCGCGGCCCCTAGTCTTAAGTACTGCGCATCTTGACCGAGGAGAAGTATCGGCTCCACTCAAGAAATTTCTGTGAGTCCTCCCTTTGCACTCACTTCCACGTCATCATATCTCAACTCCCCTCTATCAAGTATTGAGAAGGACGTCATATTTACAGTTATGGGAGGGGTACACTTCAATCCAGATATAGAGGTATTCTACACTTATCCTCAGGATACGACCTCGCACCATTCCTCTAGTATCTCTGCCGCCCGCCATCAATTGTATTTCAAAAACGAAACTCCTTATCCTGCCACTGCCGAGCTCTCTTTAAGCTCTCCATGCACCTCGAACAAATCTCTTCCTTTTCGGAGTTCAGACTATCCGTCAGATTCCGGAAATCGCAATCTCAATCCGCCATCATCAACACGATTGCCGCGAAAAATTTCCAAGCTCGCTGGTCGTTACGAAGTATGTAGTATTTTGCAATTGACTTGACACATGCTTGATGTTCTAAAGGAGGAAACGTTCTCACCTACACCTCATCCGCGTGTCCGAGCATACAGGGACTCTCGCTCAGCTGGTGTTGTACATATCGAGGGCTCGAATTCTGGTAGTAAGCTGTCATCAAAGGACCTCAAAGATTACGACTCGACTGGCCTACATATAGCTCTCTCATCCAAATTAGAGCTCTTGGACTACGACATTTCTCAATCTCCCGAGAAAGACAATAGTATCGCAGAGACAGAAGCCGTTTCTCCATATCTCGGCGAACCTGCTACGATAGATCGTGTATGCGCGGTGGGAATACAGCATCCCGCGTTGCCTGTCATCATCTGGATCGAAGTCTCTAAAGGTTACATCACTGTTTTGGATGTATTGCGTGGGATGTATACTTTCCTGATGGCACAACCTCCTCACGAGTGGTCAGACTTTGAACCTGTCGAACGACAAGTTTATATTGGAGATGCGAGAGACACACGTACCAGAAGGAGTGGATGTACTGACAAAAGTGTGAAATGGGTCGATTGGATGCCAAGGAATCGGAGGATTATCCGTCTCTCGAAGGGACCAGAGTGTCGAGAACATACTTGGATGATTGTACTTGAGGGCGATAGTGGTGAAGAGCGTTTTCAAGTTAGTTAGTTTCGCTTGTTACTGAGAACGCCGTATAGCCTGGATCATGTGTATCAGGTTTACTGCCAAAGAGACGTTATAGTACTAGCATGGAATGTTCAGTGAAGCGTTTTGCCGTCACATAGGGACCCCCCGTCGACTTATTCTGGCTGAAGCTCGTGGATAATGAAAATCAATGAAATTTGGTTGTAACGTGCGAATATTGGCGATACGTCTTTACCAGGTCATTAAAGCCTTGTGCGTCCGAGGGATGTTATTAACTGTCAGTAGAATTGCTGGGAGATTCAATCTACAAATGTGGAAATTGGCTTACGAGTCTGCAATGTGAGGAGGAAATTCCGAAAGAATGGATCAACCGTGACACCTGATTCGATAACCGGCATGTGGCCTTGTTTGTTATCATCGTGTTTTCCTCATGGCCTGTTCAAAATGGTTCTTTATGAGTACGGAAGGGATTCACCAACTAAGCCCCCTCTCTCTTTACTTCCATGTCCTGTCTTCCATGATATATTGTCATGTCTTACCTTCCAAAGTGTCGGCCTCATCCAGTAGAGAAACTTAACACTGCTTGGACGATGTGATTGATCATTAGATTGCTTAACTTCTCTTGCTGTGAGCGCTTCAAGTTTTACCAATATGCTCTTATCAATGTTACAAATCCACTACCATCACAACAGATATGTTTTCGGTGCCCATCAATGTGAAGCCAAACACAATATTATCTTTCTTGCCTTACATTCAGTATCGATATCCTGTCTCACAATTGGCACAAGGTACAGTACTTTGAAGCACCATTTAGCACACGAAGTTTACCCAGGCTGGTCAGGGCGCGTCAAGTTCAAGGACGCGTCTGATCACCTGCACCCTACATCACAGCACGTGCACCAAATTTTCGTTATTTGCAGAAAGGAAATCGTTCCCTTGGCTCACACTTTCCGTTTCCTTTCACTGGAAACTAGAGAGGTTTGGGAAATCTTGATCTCCTTAGCCCCTCTATCAATGCGCAGTTGTACTGGATATGGAGTGCTGTATTACTTACTGGCTTAGTGATTCATTAATCTCAGGCGGTGCCGTACACAGATTCGGACGCGTCCAAAGGTAAGCTTTGTCTTTATCCTTTATAAACAACTGCCATCATTCATCAGTATATGAGGGACCAGGTGATACTCGGAGTCGATACGCTGCCGTCGCGCCGTCGCGCAATGATACGTTTCTGGTGCGCGTCTTTTACCCTTTGCCCAGCACCACCCGTCACGAGACGACTGCTGCTGTCCTTTTCCTGCCGTTTGTACTGATCTCCATGCTGTTCTTCACAGGACCTGCCTTTTCCAATCGACATCTGTGGCCGCAAACCAAGCGGCTTTTGTGAGTCCATCAGGACGACAAAGGACCCGACCTATCATTGGATAGTCTGTGGGAGGATGCCATGGGTAACGCAAAACTATCCCCTTTGGGTATTGCGAGAGGACGTATCACGTTGGTCAGCGAGTCTTATGAATTATTTCCATCTTCGACCTCACTTTCAACCCTATACCCCCACAGTTGAACCCGATGGCAAAACGCGTATCATTCGCCCAAGTCAACGCGGCATATTCACCAATCCCTTCCACTCCGTCTCCAACTTTCTCCATGTCCTCTTTACCGTCACTGTCGGACCCTCCAACTCCGCCTTTGCACTCGGCTTCTATATTTTACCCACATTCGCCGTTCCAGGCCAAGAAGAGCACTATACCCAACCCACCGCGCGAGGAAATGAACATCCATTACTTCCTTGCTTACAACCCCCGTAAGGGCGGCCTCCCCGCCCTAGACTACGATATCACCCGCCCTCCGACGTTTCTTCTCAATACTCAGATCACTCTTCCAGAATTTCACGAAGCCGCGACAGATCCGTCTCTGCCTACGCTCTACATCACGCACCCAAGTCTTGTTTCTCCAATCAGTGTTTTCGCGGGAAACGTCGGCTACGTTACCATTTCCGACATCTTCCACGCTATTTATCACGCTTTTCTACTCCCTACGACCGTAGACGAGTACAAAAATGTTCCCAGGGAATTAGTGCCCGAGGTGAACGCAGCATATTTCGAGCGTTGCAGACGAGCACCGGATACAAAAGTGCAGCTGCGTTTGGGCGTCAAGCGGATTGATTTATTAGGAGGACGACATCATTTCTTGGGCCTTTCGGGAACATTGCATGGCATCGATATCTGGCAACTTAACGTCGGTTGAGTCCTGAATTCCCTCTTCTGTACGGTTTGTTCGTCCTCGCCACTTTTTCTTGTGAAGTCACCTTGGTTGTAATTTTTTACTACTTCCAAAATTCGGTTCTCAACGACCTTCAAATGTATATTATGAAATACTTATTATGATCTTCTTTAGATTATTCCTGGTTTATACGTTCCTATATCCATCCCCAAAAATCTTTATATTTTTGTTGTACCATTGGTGTGTATCAATCTTAGCCAAGTTAGAAATATCATGGCGGAGACATGCGGAGAAGAGAAAACAATGTTTCACAAGTTTGTCTATGAAGGTCCTTTCTATGGATGGAAAGGGTTGCCTACGAGAGTTACATATATATCGACAGAGTGGCACTAAATTTTCAACAGGAAAGTGAAAACGAAGACATCTGTAAAGAAGTACCGTTCGGGATGATAGTGTAGAAAGTAAAACTAAGAGTCCATGGCAAAGTATTGAAGACGCCACAAATATCCATGAAGAATCAAATTCGTCAAATATGGATTCCACACTAAAGGAGGACACTAGATGATACCTTCGCGGCAAAATTGAAATTATCGAAGGCGGTGGCAAATCCATCATTTCTTCTAGAAATGAAGCCAAAATCATCGATCACAACGCGTAGCAGAAGATATATGATAGTCCAGAGTACGGCTCCAAATCTGTTCTCTTGTGATTTGATGCATGATCGAAGGCTAAAGAGGAAGCAAGTGTGGGGTTACCGATAACATCGTTTTCGGTGATCGGGTGAAGACTCGATGAGTTCGTAATTCCCAGACCGAGTCTTGTGTGCACAATTTCTCCTTTAAGAGCAATCAGGAAGGTTTCGTCAGCCATCCGTGTTCCAAGTAGGTCATCCACAGTAGTTTAATCCTCCAGAAGTCAGATGTCACTGTAGATGCATAAACCAGTTTTCCCGATCAGCTCAGTCTCTTTGGCCATGCATTAGTAAGGACACTTACAGACGGAGAATTGCCTGTAATCGATTGAATATTGATCCGTGGTTGCCGACTATACCCGGGAAACAGGTTGAAAACTTGTGACCTGACCGCGTTGACCTTTCTTGTTCAACACTTTGTACAGGTCTGTGGCTGACTTGGCTGTCATCTTGCCTTAATGGCGTTTGAATGCATCCAGGGTTTGATTAACAGTAGTGCTATATGACCCCAACCCACTTCGAGCCCTGAAGTTCCTGTGTCGAAGGTGTTTGAGTCATGAAACTCTCAGGAATTCGTTCCCTTGATTCCTTTTCTGCTTGGTGCTTCAGGTTCCTATTCCAAAGTTCTAGTGCAACTACTGCAAGTTGTGTTCTGTCAGCAAACGCTGCAGTGCTGACGTTTCATGGTTCCTAGCGTCATATACGCCGTCTGGACTAATCATTATACATATAACACCAATACATACAACCAGTGTATAATGCCGTGAAATCACTACTTAAAGTCTTTCCGAAAAATGCGATTTGTATTCATGGGCCTTCCTTGGCATATATGTTTGTCTTCAACATTCGATGACCTGGCCGAATATCATCTATTTCACCCCCCCACTCATTCTTATTTCAATTAGCTGCACTCACGTTCCTTACCTTTTCATGACTACCTTGATTCCAATGAAGATTACGTATCTCGCTCTCTTCGCTGGCGGTTTATGTCATGGACATCTAGTGAATCTGACGACTTGTGCATTTTTGAGACCAATTGCTCAGACCGATCGACTTCTCATGATGGGTAATGTTTGATGTCTCACATATCGTGTTTTAGGGACTGCCTTGTTACATGTTCCATAACAATTTAACGTATTCTCTGCCACTACCAGCTTCGGGAGTGAGAAATCATGCATGTGTCTCATATGTGGCGGTTTTGTATGTTTTACAGCATTCCCCTTCCGAAATGTAATTGTAATTCAATCCTCGGTGAATGATCGCGCAATGTCTATTTTTTTCTTTGGGATGATCAACTATTGACACGTACGCAACCTATCTGATGACAAACGTTAAGCCTTGGCGCTAGTTTGATTCTTATGACTACTGTGTCTCACTGCCGATTTGTATTGCAGTCTAGTCGCCGCTTTTGGTAGGGAGAAAGTCTATTCTTCTTGCACCTTATAAAGCGCACCTATGATTTTCGTCGGAGACCATCACAGCGTCGCTTTTCATTATGCAAATCAAGAGTCTCTTTGTCCTTGCTTCCCTTGCAGTTTCCTCCCTTGCCAAGGTCTCCTTCGCTGAGGTTCAGAATGACATCCATTTTGACATGACGGCCGCTGTGAAGGACCTGAATAGGGCAGTGAAGTCGTTCAATACCGTTCTTGGCACACGTTCTCAAGCTATGGTATGTAAAATGTGAAGACCGCACAAGTATGTTGTTCAATCCATTACCGCAGGCTATCCACAACTCTGCCGTTGTTGTCAACAATGTTATTGCTAATACTACAAGGGATATCAACGTTGGTGTTTAGGTCTCGCTTTCCCTCATTCTAATCATATTACTATCTGGATCAAGGGTATCACATCTAAATTCTCTGATGACGAGGCTCATGAACTATTTCGCCAACTACAATATCTGGAACCCACCTTCTCAAAATCGCTTACGGGTATCGCTACACGCAGACCAGCCATTGAGCTAATTAGAGGCATTCCGGCGCTTATCAAAAAGGACCTCGGAATCATGAAGAAAAGCTGCGACGATTTTATGGATGCATTTATTAAGCGTGCTCCGGTGTGTCCTTTACTGTCACGGAGTTCATCAACACACAATTACTTAAATCATCCCGAATAGTCGAGCGTCCTTGCAGAAGCCCACGCTATGAAAATCGGCGTTGATGCTACATTTTCCTCGCTTCTCATGCTTTACAAGGAGTAAAAATACAAGTAGAAATGTGTATTATTCTGTTTCGTTGCTCGTATTGCGTTTTAAATATCATTAAAAACAGAAACACCTCGAACACTCGATAGGTATACCTACTAAGCGAGGAGGATAACGCTGAAAGACTGTTACGAAAATTCAGATGCTCACAAAAACCAATGGAAGCTAATGCATTTTGTTACTAGAGAATGAAGCATTTTACCAGCCTCTCTCTATTCGCCGCAAGCAACGGTTTTATAATAATAATAAATCTTATTCGCCGCTTGCTACACTCGTCATTGGGTGTTTCACAGTTACATGCTTTCACTTTTACCTTTTTTCCCTTCTTATTATTCCATATTGTACCTTTCGCTTGTGATGTCGTTCACGTCCAGCCACTCATTGACCTAGAACTTAGGAGCACCCATGACTAGTATGGGAGAGGAGTGATTAGCCAACTTGCGGTGCGTACCTATACCCAGCTATTATCCAAGTCCATAATGTACTGTGAATCTGCGTATTAGGTACTCAAGACTTTATTATATAGGATACGAGTTGCAAATCACTGCGTTTCCCCCCGTATGAGTTACCACCCTCACTTTGTCCAAGTTGACAAGAGTCTTCGTGCATGCGATTATTGATGTGTCATCGATCTGGCTGCCCTAAATAGGAAGTAACTCTTAAATCAATCTCTTACTACTTTGTTTTGTGAAATAGTGTTCTAGCATTCATATACATCCACCCCTCTTGCAGGTCAGCAACAACCATCCTCCCCGCCCCTCTTGAGTCATGTGTCTTCCTATGCAGTTCTAGTCTGTTCACTTCACACTAGTAAATTCTTTTTCTTTGTTTTCTCTCTCTACGTATCCCGACACATTGTCAAATACAGGATGGCATAAGAACTCAAAGACTTGATGTCTGACATCTTCTATGGCATTGATGGACGTCGCGACTTATTCTTTCAATCGGGACATATTCATCTACATTGTATTCCTGGAATGATCTCGTGGCATCAATTTAGCTTCATTCCTTGCCAACGCCTGTCCCTGGCATAGCCCATTTTCTCTCCTTTCCAGAAGGTGAATATATCCACTTCTTCAATTCTCCCTTTTACAGCTCCTACATCCTACCTGAGGTAGCCTCAACGATCATATCATCCCAGCCCAAAGCGCACCCACTGCTTGCGAGCGCCATTCATGATACATTGTATCTCACCTTCTGTGGCTGTTCTTGCCGATGAAAATTGAAATCGGCTGGAGCATTCGTCACGATCCAATACATGCCAGAAGCTCCATGGTAATTCCGCGTATGGGCATTACAGCATGGGATCTTGCCTGCGTGCAAAGGGACAAGAACCGGCCGTAGGATCGTAAATGGTGTATGAAAAGAATCTACCGATTACGCAAGATTGCACGACGGGAAGTGCAGTGTGTGCCAAGATGTGTTGGCTTTTATGGACCGAAGCAGGATCTTGGGCCATCAGTCACGCGGTCTTACACATGGGTTCTGCATTACACGTCAGAAGTGAATGTCCAGCACGATGCGGCATGCACTACGATGTTCTAGACGCATAACCCAGCATTGGAAACTGCTGGTTCTCCTTTATGATATTTACGTTACATATATCATCTTCTGCCTGGACTTGCGTGATGACGATGGAGTGCTCCCTTCCAATTCAATCATTGTTTTTGAAGAACCCGCTTTATTACGAAACACGGTATGTAATCCTAGACCCATACATGTTACAATAGGAACTGTCGCGTTTGACGTAACCACATCCAAGTTCTAAAGGTAGAGACATTCTCGATATAATCTGGTATGCGACGCTTCAACAGTCGCTCGAGTGTTTGGTAGAGGAAGCGAAAAGCGGCAGGTGGTTGCATGGATTTCCGAAACCTCCAAGGTTGAGGAGTCCTGTAAGCATCACCACGAAAAAGAGTAGGAGGATACGCCGGGTTTGTAATCTGGTGATGAAAGTAGGCCAAAAAGTAACCACTGAGCTCAGAGGAAAGACGACCTTCCGAGGATTATGTAGTAAAGAGTCAGCGACAAACGGGTTACCTATCTCGTTGTGCACCACTCACCGCAATAGAGTGATCCTGAGGACCAATTACCATAAAACAGCCTTTCATTTGTATACACCAGTTGTCGTCAAATAGATAAACTCGAGCGATGCAGGTTTCTGCAGGTGCGCGGATAGCAAAGTATACTTAAAGCTCAAGGTGGACATGATGGAGCAAGGAAGCAATGACAATGCGACAAAATCAGCAATGGCGACCATCAGAGGGGACGGCTGGAGGGAATGGTGGACGAATTTTGCAGCAGTGTGACTCTGACCGCTCGTTCTAAATGTTCTGTTCCCTCTATAGTGTACACTATGTAGTATCTCTATTCTGCATGCAGCTTGGTAGTGAGCGTGATATGATTACACGCCAGAAGGACAAGGGAGACTATAATCGCGCAGCGGTTCAAACACCGGTACCCTGTACAGCAGAATCTCCTTCGAGTCAGAATGAACTATCGTGGAAATTGACGAAGTATGGTTAATTTATTGAGATTTTAGTAAACACAAACAAGTAAATCATAATCTAATCTGATTCGCCGCAGCATCTAACCTTTCTATCACTATTCGCGCATTCTGTAGTCAGATGCCGCCTCTAATTTGTCAACTTTAACTCTGTATTTCAATTTTATCCACTCGTGAGAGCCCAATACACAGAAGAAATTCATCCTTTGATGTTGTCGTCGTGCTGAAATTATGCACAGTATTGGGTACGCTGGTGACTTCAACTTAGTCTATAACCGATGGAACTATTGCTGGCTGCGAATGAATTACATTGCAAAGGCATCTATCGTCTGCCTCTGGAAGATAAGCAGCTATTGGAAGCAACTGGATATTTGACCAGGCGGACGTTGATTCAAGCAAATGCAGAATTCCTCTCGTTAAAAAGTGGCTAATCCACAAAACTTTGGTCATGAAATGCGAGCCGAAGAGAAAGGAGCTGGCGATGTGATGAAAGAGGGCGAACATGACAATGTGAGATGTAGTCTAATTCACAACGCTGCACTCAAATATCCATTTCCCAGTGAAAGGCGATAGTACAGTAGTCGACCAACTGTATTTTATCTCGAAGGAGCTCCCAATGGACACTCCTTCCGCAGTCTTGTGATCAACACAAGCATTGCGCGAGGCAGTGAAGATCCGGAATTTTGCAATGATGGACCCCTAGATGCGAAGGCGAGACGAGTGAGGTCTAGGCCACGCAACGGACGAAGAGAAGGTAAAAGTAAAGCGGACGATTGACATCATCAGTGGGCTGGCCTGGTAGGTGCCAGTGGAGTTACATGGACCTTTCTTTGTACTGTATATTGCGTGGTGAATGCGAACGTCGCCTCGATAATCTAAAGCCTAACGATTGTCTCTAACCGCAATCATCGTTTCCTGAGAAATCGTATTCTTAATCCAGTGCTCTAGGTACTTGGACCTTGCTCCTCTGAAGGCTGTACTGATAAGATAGTAGTTTGGACGTTGAGATGTAGATAAAACAATCATGAGCCCCTCACTCCTACGTGTCGTTGTGGCGATGCAGTAGTGAGACGTGAGATTGGAATGATATGAATGGAACTAGAGAAGAATTGTGTGACAGGAAACGTGGGCAATGAACAACGGATAGAAAAATTGAAATATCTATGAAGCAGTTTGATGGGGAAAAAAAGTGAAGGAAAAAGTTCATAAAATTCTGTAAACAATGCAAAGAATGAACAATATAAGGTACAAAGGTCCACGGCCTTGAGTGAGTTCGCATCTGGCAGTAAGCACTGCTGGTACTGGAAGGTGTTTCCGATGGAAAAAGTGTAAAAGAAGTGTGTTATGCCATTTCTACTGTATTGTTTTCTGATGGAAAAAGTCACTTTTCTTTGTTAAAAGACTTTTTCCATAAGAAATTGACACATTGGAAATGGTATAACATGTTTCTTTTATGCTTTTTCCAATGGAAACACCTTCTAGTGCCAGCAGTGAAGACATTGTTTACACCCCAAGGTATCATGTGAAACACTGAAAGATACCATAGATGACGAACGAGATAATAGACAAGGAGCTCTGAACTAAGCGGCAACAGAATTTCAGCTTTAAGAGGTGGAAAGTCAATGCGCTTAGAGTACTTCTAGCAGCACAAAAAACCCTTGCTAGGAGTGCCACTCACTAAGCCATAAGTAAAGTGTCTTGGCTGTAGAACCATAAATAGTGTAGCGCGTAGCACACAGGACTTTCTTCTAGATTCAATCGCAGATCAAACGATCAAACGACGGGCAGCACAAGTGAATTTTTTCTACAGCCCAAGCTGTGTGAGACACCTATTCTATGCCGGAACGGCAACTGTCTCTATCAAGGGGCAATTAGATGATATCTCCAAACAGTGAGGTTCAGAAAGCTATAAATGCGCTCTCACGTATACTGCGATCTCGATTAAGAAAGAAGTCTTTCTCTACTTTGATGCTATCTTCAACTGCGCTCTAGTTTCGTCATGAATCGTCCTCCTCACTGCTCAACTCACCCCCCAGTTGTGGAATACCTAAATGTAGGATGGACGCCAAATGTAATGTGCGAATTACCAGATGGTACACCGTTGTTACTGACAGATTTTCAAGCCCACTCGTTACGATTATCAATCCAATCGGGTATCGACCAGATTGACACACCGTCTTTCTCTCCCTCACCTCTCTATTCCTACATCCAAACCTCGTATATATGACACCTCTCCATGTTCAACACCAGAAATTTCGCCCTTCCTTACTCCACGTACTTCACAGACTGATACTCCAGATACTCCCTTGTCGAATTCACCGATCTCGGGAGTGGTAGACTTGACAATGTCAGTGAGAACTCTTGCAGACTCCCCAGTGACAACGGGAGGATTTTCGGATATTTACCGTGGAACATGCATTCAGAAAAATGGAGAGACCGTCACAGTACGCTATTTACTTTCTTGCTTTGCTGATATGAATCAATCATCACAGGTTGCTGTCAAGCTCCTGCGCGTCTTTTCTGCACAAGACCATGTAGCAACTGCTCGCAAGGTTTTTCAGTAAATGCTCCATAAATTCCAGCTTTTTAATGATATTGTAGCGATTAAATTGGGAAGTCTATGTGTGGCACCGCCTGGAGCATCCCAATATTGCTCAGCTGTTTGGAATATCATACCATATGTCTGGTCGACCATCAATGATCATGAAATGGTACGATAATGGAAACGCAGCCGACTTTCTACGTGGACCAGCAGGGGCTAATGCTGATAGACGTTCACTGGTGTGCGGTTCTCTTTACATGTTTATCTCAGAGAACTGAGCATTTAACAGACTTTAGATGTTGCTCGTGGGCTTGAGTATCTACATACGCAAGAATCTCCAATCATACACGGTGATCTAAAAAGTGTAAGTGCATTTTGTGCATTATATATCAAACTTATAACGTAGATGAAAGAATAATGTCCTGATAACAAAGGACGTACGCGCAGTCTTGAGCGATTTTGGTCTTTCTCAAGTCATACGTGTTATTCAGTCGCAGCCGACAGGCCTTACACCTTCTAATCCAGAGTCGGGACCAACTCGGTGGCAAGCACCCGAGTTACATCAAGATGATACACAACCTGATATCGCTACCGATGTGTGGGGATTTGGCTGTACAGCCTACGAGGTACGTATTGAAGCGCTTTAAGCTTCAGTTCCAGTAACTCCCAATCCTAGATGCTGTCTGGAAACATTCCTTATCACCATCGCCAGCGTGATGCCAGCGTGATCAAAGCTGTGGAGAATCACATCAAACCATCAGGTCCTGATGGACAAGTCCTCCTTCATCCAGATATCTGTCTGGAGACTATTCTTGACCAATGCTGGTCTTTCAACCCGTCTGAGCGACCTTCAATGACAGATGTGGTAATGCAGCTGGAAGATATTTCTACGTGCTCATGACAAACAAGGAACATTCATGACAATCTACAATACATTCTCGCCCAGAAACAGTACTTAGTCGAATCATGTTTCCGACCAACATTTCGGCTTTCTTTCTAATTGATTTCATTATACTTTTGTTGAATTTTTGCTTCCTGCTATTTTCACAATAGTACAAGCAAGTCAATCATTTTGATCTTGAAATTGATGTGGACTATGAATACTATAAACCTAGAGAGTAATGACAGCTATGGGGCCTGTATACTGTCATTGTTGCATACTGGCTGTCCAGGAAACCAGCTGGGTACTAGCAGACACCACTAACATCTGTTGGATGTGATATAAGTACAGCTATTAAACTCTATTGTGTTTGATCTTTTTGAATATATCTCAATAATTTGCATTTAATGAAAAAAGTTCAAAGGCATTTTATAGGGAACTAAGAATATTATTGATTTATAAAACTGGAGCATTGAAAATATTGGAAGACTCTTTTTTGGCTAAGAAAATTTATATTAAGTCTTTTCAAATTGGGAAATAAAGGCTGAATAACTAAAAAATAGTCTAAAATAACTAGAAAATATTATACATTCCAAAGAAGAAAAATTCTATAAATAAAGGAAAATTCTATAATAAGCAGCAAATTGCTGATTGCCTATACTCAGAACCTTCAAGAAGTAGCTATTTTAAGCATAAAGCAATAGTATACTTTAAATTATTAGTTTTATATACTATTTAAATTTTTTTAAATAATTGATACCTTAATTTAGCCTAGCTGAAGCTGAATGGAATGAGGCTAAGTAGTAGTACTATAAAAATCTAGCAGAGTTTATTTATCTCAGCTTTCTCTTGCTTCTCTTCTCAACTCACCTTCTATATTAACTATATAATCTAGTGCAAGTATTTTTCTTAATTTCCTTTTCCTCCACTAATGCATTACTAACTGTAAATAGCTATATATAGTAAAAAATCCTAGTTAATAAGCATAAAAGAGCTGCTTTGAGGCATCCTCTCAAGTTGTATAGTTGAGTTTGAATCCTTCAATGAGCCAGCCTTTTCTATACTAAGTAATAGGCAGTAATTACTCTATTAAGTCTGAGTATTTAACAACTGCTCTTTAGTTTATTGATATAAACACACATTGCTTGTAGCCAAAGAAGATCTTAATTAGCTTTCTATATATATTATCTAAAGACATCTAATTAATTATTTAAGTCAAGTTCTTACTTGCATATATATCACAGCTCAACTTCCATTTTATTTTCACTATATTCTCCTTCAAAGAACAAATAGGCATTCTTTAAACTAGAATAATTTTTATTTTTAAATCTATCAATAGCTTTATTCCAGCATGAGGCAACATTGCTACTAATTTTGATATTATAGCTCAATCTATTACTCAACTTGCTATAGCCACCTTAGAATTTATAAATGTCACTGCTCACTCTCAACTCCATATTAATGTAGCTATTAATTCCTGCACTATTCCATTGCATAACAAATTCAAAGAAGCTAAAGATAAAGCTACTTACTTTTTGCAAGCTTGCAATTAATATTTTGCTTAAGCTAAAGTTACACATAATAAAGTAAAAATTGCTACTTCTCTTGCTTTAATAAAAGGGAATAAAACTAGTAAATAAGCTGAGAATCAACTAAAACTTATTTAAGAAAGGAGGAAGGAGGCATTTATTACTTGAACTAAGTTTTAATAGATTTTTAAAAATTATTTTGGTAACTAAGCCTCCCAAGAAACTGCTGCAGCTAGGATTTGAATACTTATTATAGGAGATAGATATACAAATAAATATAATACAGAGTTTAATAATTTAAAAAATAATATGCAATAAAATGAAGCTACTTTACTAAATTGTTACAAGCTAGGACTTGAAAAGAACTTGTTAATGAAGATTTATTAGTGTGAACCCTTTTCTACAACATTACAGAATTAACAAGATAAAGTGGATCTATTTGATAGGCAATAGAGAATAGAGACAATCAAAGATTACAGCAGAATAAGTAGAAAAAAAGTGTTATATTATAAAAAACTCAGCAAAGACTCACAATCTCACAATAAATTAAACATAGTCAACAACATCTTTTACCCATCTAAGCCCATCTCGAAATATGATGAAAGTTGATGGAATATAAAGAAGAAGATTACTCATATATTATAATTGCAATAAAGTAAAGCATATTGCATGAAATTGCCATTTATCAAAAGTAATCAAAGTGGTTGAAGTAAGAGAAATAATAGATGGAATAAAGACTGTAATAGTAGCACAGCTTTATAAACAGGATTTTTAGAAGGCTCAATTACTAGCTAAATAGTTGAGCTAGTATAAAATTCTAGTTTATTTAGTAATATTTCTTTTATATAAATAAAACAAGAATAATTTTCATCTTAACTAAAAACAAAGGCTAAATATACCAAAAAAGCATTTATAGAGTTAATAGAAGGAGAAATATTATTAACAACAATTAAGATAGAGCTCTGCAGATTAGATAATTACAAAGCCATAAGCATTGAAGAACTATTAGACTCTAAAGCAATAAATATATTTATTAACTAAGAATTTATATAAAAATATAACCTCCCTATATAATAACTATTTTAAGTAATATTAGTATTTAATGTTAATGGAATATGCAATGAAAATGGCTTAATAATAAAATATATAAAACTATTGATGAGATATTAAAATCACTTTGAAAAGGTTCACTTTTATATAGCAAATATAAGTAAATCAAGTATCATTATAGAATATAATTAGTTATAAAAGCATAATTTAGAAATAGATTAAGTAACAAAAGATGTAAAAATGAGTTAATGCTTGAGTTCATATATTAAAAGTAGAATAAAATAGTTTAAAAAGGAAGCAAGAGATCAAAAACTTGTGAAGCAAAAGAGATGCTTATAAGTAGAAGTATTGGAATAGGAGATAACTTCTAATAATAATAAAAAATTTAAATAGCTAAAAGAGAGGCATTAATATATATAATTT
>QLON01002308.1:0-10101 GCA_003313675.1 Termitomyces heimii | reverse complement strand
TCGGTCTCGGAGTTCCGGGGTGTCTGGGATGGTTTCCCGGAAGGCATTGAGTAGCAGGCCGGGACTGTATACTGGGATCGCGCGTGAGGGGCGCGCGATCAATTGGTGCAGGGGGATTGTGATGCGTGATGGCCGGGAGCGGGTGACGTGATCCGGCGGTTGATGGTGGTCGGTCCCGGGGTCCGTGAAACATGGTCCCCGGGGGTTGGCTGATGTCGGTTGTGATGCGAATTGGTGGCGGCGTCGGTAGTTGCGGGGGCGGGGCATGTTGTGGAGAGGGTCCCGGGTGAGGTCCCGGGGTTGTTCCGGGGGACTCCGGAAGGGGTCGTGACAAGTTGTTGAGGAAAATTGAGCAGGTATCAGTAAAATGCTTATATCTCAACAGGAAGGCCATTAAACCTTATTGTGTTTGGTATTGCCAGAAAGGTCTAATTGATTTTCATTTGATGAAAAAGGTCCAGAAATATTTGAAAGAAGATTTGAGGGAAGTATCAATGATTTGTGAAATTGGAGCACCAAAAATATTGGAGGACCCTCTCTTGGCCAGGAAAATTTATACCAAGTCTCTTGGGATTGGAAAATGAAGGCTCAATAACCAAAAAATGACTTAAAATAACTAGAAAATGTTACACATTACAAGGAGGGGAAATAATATAAATAGAGGGAGATTCTGTGATATTCAGCAGGTTGCTGATTGCCTGCACTCAGAATTCCCAGGGAGTGGATATTTTAGGCCCAAGGCAATAGTATACTTCAAGTCAATAGTTTAATATGCTTTTTAGATCTTCTTTTGGTGTGACTGAGGTTACATTGACTGAAAATTCAATAAACTCTATTACCCACCTATATATTTTATAAAAATACTTTGTGAAGTGTAATTTAGCCCCAGAACTTAGTGAAAGCTGGTTCATTTGTGATTGCCTCTATTCAAACTAATTCAAATAACTTAATTTTGCATTACTATACACTGAGTCTTGTTAATAATTTTGGTATATTGTTTTGTATAGAGATTTTAAATTGAGCCAGCAGTAGTAGAGTTTCATAATGCCTAGAACAGCAAATTAAGCTGTAATGGTGCTAACATTACAAACATGGTTAAAATAGGCATCAGCCTGTAGCAGCTGATTAGATGCAAGATTGAGGTTTTCTTCAAAGAAGTCTGCCTCTCAATTGTTGTCAGAACTCTCCTCTCCTCAAGCAGTTATATACACTCATTTGGCAAGCAGTGCCAACTGCTGCTTCATGCATGTATTACATGCAGCTAGAGGAGCAAACCACAGTGTCACTGTGTCAGCCTTAGCTGCAATGCCTTTTGAAAATGTATGGACAATAAGTTCACTCTTATTATAAACATAGCAACTACTAAGTTTGATGTTATAGACTGTGCCAGTGCATACATTGAGGCCTTTATGCCTCATTCCATGGTCATTGGCATTACTTTTGCAGGAGTTGGATCAATCACCTGCCACATTGCTTGCCTTAATGGGCTAAGGAATCTTGGCAGACCAAGAGCCTTCATTGTCAGCTTAGCTAGCTCCAATGTCTGAGCTGCTATAAGCAGCATTCCTATCTTTGCTCCTCCAGCAACCATCAACCTTTGAAGTGGCTAAACTATCATACACTTAAAGATACTTGCTTTAAACCTTTTACCCCAAAAGCTTCATTCCTTAACATCAGAGAATACATTTTATCTGAACAAAACATATTTCTCAATAGCCAGGTCAATAGGCATATAGAGTCAATCAAGCATCAATGCAATAACTCTGATGTACCCTTATTGAATAGAGAACTCACAAGTAATGCTATAATACATATCCTTCTATTTTAGCTCCACCAATTATATTAAAATAGTTGCAAAGCCTAGGCAAAGATTCCAAGTTCTCCAAGTGCTTAAGACAAAACATGATTTTGCAGAGAATGAGAAGCTCAAACAGGCCACATACATCACCATCATCTAGATGACTAACCCTAATAATGTCAATAATGTTTATGCACAGTTCTAAGAACATATCTAAGGATAATATCCTCAATCCATATTATACCTAGTTTGTATTTGTATTCTGCATGGGTTTTCAACTGTTGATCTTGAATTAAGGCTTGGGAGAAGTAAAAAATGCACTTTTCTACTTCTACCAAAGGGTTGATCCCTCATACTTCCTGTCTTACACTTGAACCTCTGCAACACAGCATTTTATTTCTGAGATTGGTTGTAGATTTCCCTCACTGTCTGAAATACTATGCTTCATGGGATGAAGAATTCCAACATATTAACCTTTGAAGTAAGCATATGAACTCTCTTAAAATAAAAAGGAAAATAATTAAATCAATAAAACATTCATATTCAAGCCAAGTCAATATAAAGATGTCAGCTACATCTGCCTTTTGTGTTGCTGCTGAATAGAATATAAAAGAATGACTACTTAAATATATATATTATGGAGCAACTGCTATAATATTTTTTCTATAATGAATCACTTGCAGTGATCCCCAAACCATCATTCTTACTTTTTTACATGAAGGTTAGTAACAAGTAACTCATATTTTTGTCTTCTTTGGCCTCACTCACAATCCTACCCTTTATATCTGCCATCTTAATCATAATGCCAATACTACCTTTAATCATTCTTCCTCTTTATTTAACCTATATGTTATATTCTGTTTAATTGATTGCTTCTAAGTTATTGTGCTACATGTGTTAATATTTATAACTGCCTTGCTGCTATTATAACTTGTCTTTTTTATTTAGTTTCTGAGAAATGTCATTTTGCTATTACAAAGAAGTCATTAAATCATAGTGCTAGAAGTGTTCTGCAGTTGTTTAGTCATGCACTACAGTCAGTGGTCTCAGGAAATGGTGCTAGTAGTCTTAGATATATCATTATGCTTAGCTTCTTTTCCTTAGGTCCTTCATGTTCAAAATAGCTCAGCACCAATAGAAGCTCATAATTTCCTTTTTCTGTGCTAGTTTCAGATCCTGGAGGCTTCTTGTTGCTTGAGTTCTCACAGTCCATAATTATGTAAGTGAATCAAAACAAGTTGAAACTGCTAAACTCTCACTGTTTTATCTTGTGTCAATGGCAAACTCATTAACAGATTAGAGAGATAGAAAAATAGAGATTTGGAGATAGCTTGAAGATAACCAGAAAGATGGAGATAGAGAAATAAAGAGTTAAATGTAGTAAAAGAACAAAGAAATACAAGATAAAGGAGGTGAAAAAAAAGAAGATGGAGAATGGAAGATAGGAAAAGAAAACTGATAAGTAAAAGAGGCTTGAGAGTAAAACCAGAACTAAATAGAGAGAATTAGAGTAGAGTTGAGTTGAAGTGGAGTTGAAGAGATTTGAAGGAGCAAAACAGAAGAGATAGAGATGAGACAAGATAAAATAGAAACAATGAATGAGTAAAACAGGTAAATTAGGAGGATATTTAAGAGAAGTAAGAAACAGATAGAGATAATAACAAAAGGAAAAGGAAAACATAATTAGAGACTGAAATGCTAATGATAACAATATTAAAACTAACCTATAAATTATGAAATGATCCTTCTTATATACTTAACAAGTGTTTTGGACAATTATATAGCAGAGATATTTGTACAGCAGTGAGATCTTATGTGGTGATTTCTTAAGCAGTTTGTATATGGCATTAGCAGTGATGGCATGAGGCTTTAGAAGTACAAAGAGTTGGAGTCTTTTTGGATGTGCATTAAAGTATTTGTCTGGAAGTGTTTGGTAATCTCAGTGATTGGATCAGTGATGCAGAAATCAGATCAGAGAAAAAGTGAGGGTGAGTGTAGTCCTACTCTGAAAATTATAAATGAGTCATGAAATTTCTAATTGATTATTTAAAAAACCTATAAGAAGGTTTTTCCATAATTTAAACACTTATATCCCAGATACTGCATTGCATTAAATGATTACTTAGTATTTGCCAACCTACAATAAACTTGGTTATTACCTAATTGTCGAATTTCACTAATCTTAGTTGTTAAATACAATAACAAGTCTGGGGCTATAGAGTAAAGTCCAGACTGTTACAAAGTAATTATCAATATATACTCACTTTCTGCTAAGTAACTTCTCAACACTATTAATTGCCAGTGTCTTCTGGTCCAGTAGTACTAAAGACCTTAAATGCTTATGAACTCTGATTAATGTGACATAACTCATTCATGATTAGATTGGCAGTAACAATATACTCTTTAACTTTTATACAGCTTTAAAATCTACCTTATTATTTGTAAATTGCCTTGTGATCTATACATTATCTCATACTTAAGTTTCAACACAACTCATGACCAACAATATAAATATATGACCTTGCACCTGACTTCTATTTGTGTTTTTTTCTTTAGCATGTATAAAGTATGTAAAGATAAATCTGTGATAAAAGGATATATAAGTAACCAACTATAGTAAGGTGTATCTGCTTTGTATTTCTGTTATGATTGTTAAGTCTGTTGTAAATTACTACTAGTGATTGAGTTTTATTTGCAATAATTATAGTGATTGAAGCTACTTCACAACTCTCATGATATATAAACCACAATACTTATAGATTTTTAGCTCTACCAAGCATGTTTACAGAGAATTATTTGTTACTTCCCACAATTCATAATCTACAGATATTGAGAGTAAAGTTATAATACATAGACTAATGAAAATTGAAAGAAATCAGGCTTGATTTTAGACAAAAATAAAAATGCAACACTTAAACAGATAGTTAATATTCTCAATTAGCACCATGTATAGAGAAAAAAGTTCAAACAAGGAAAAATCACTGAGTACTAGAATAAGATCTATTTAAACCTCCTTTTAAAGCAGCTTTTAATTGCAGCTTAGCTCAAGAACATAGTAAAAATCCATCAGATGTATGAAGATTAAGGGTTTGGATAAGCTAAAGATATTAAACATCAGATGTTCTAGATTTTGAAGGCAGTGTAGAATGAAGTTGAATAAGATTAAAACATTTTCCAAGCAAAATAAAATCAGTTTGCAGAATGAAAAAGATATCAAAGAAATAGAGCACAAAACTTATTTAAGAAATTGTGTAGTCTACAGTGTTAAATGCATCATGAAGAGGCTAAATCCACAAAATATAAAAATATTAAATAAAAACATCAATGCTTGCATGAATTTATTAAAAGGCATGATTATTAGTTGAAGAATATTTTCAATATAGATAAAACTGAACTGTTCTTGGAGTAAGTAAATTTATTTCTTTGTAAAGTTAAGCATTTCCAGACTGTCTGATTATTAAATAAAATCTTAATACCTATTTTTCACCTGATGAATTTACCAACATTATTATCAAACAATTTTAAGCCAAATTTTACTGCTTATATTCATTTAGAAATTGTGCAATTGATTGGTGTAATATGGAATGACTCTTGCAGAAATTTATGACATTGACACTCTTGGAGCCATGCATATTGCTAACACTGCTTAAAAGGAAGTTAATGCAACCATGACTTGAAATTGCTTATATAAATCTGGAATACATTCTATTTTCATCCAGTAAATAAAAACATTATATACAATAGTGAAGAAGAGAAGGTCTTTCAAGCAGTTATGAAGCAATGAGAGGGAGATGAAAATAATGATCAAAATGGTAGAGACATCATTTGAAACAGAAACCTTCTTATTATAATGCACTTCAAGCTATTTTGACATATAAGAACTATATTGCAAATGTTGATGAAACATGTTTGAGGTCATGCTTAACAAGTTCAGATGGCAAATGTGCCTTAATGAGTACCATTGCTAATTATTTTGCTTGAAAGAACTTGTAGCTTTATAATTAATATATCTTTCAAGCAAACAAAGTTTATTTTATCACCTTATAACAAACTCTTTTATGCTGCCATAATCCATAAGTTTGGGCTTTCACTAACTGCTATAGTTCAAGAAGCAATCTACTGCCAGATCAAGTATCAAAAATTTCATTATTACTTTCTTTATTTTAAAACTATTACAATTCTTAGTTCCCACTAATTGTCAATCTATATAAATGATGATACAAAATTCAACATATTTTGAACAGCAGCTGCTGAACTGCTACTAAATGCTTCTTTTCTGACTTTGAGCACTTCTTTCTCAAGCTTTTCAGCCTCTTCTAACTTTCCACTTTTTTTAAATGTTGCAGCAAGATTGAACATGGCTTGAATAGTGTCTGGATGCCTGCTACCAAAAGCTTCTGTTCTGATTTTGAGCACTTCTTGATTAAGCTTTTCAGCTTCATATAATTTTCCACCTGTGCTGAATGTTGCTGCAAGATTTGATATAGCTTGAAGAGTGTCTGGATGATTGCTACCAAAAGCTTCTTTTCTGAACTTAAATACTTCTTTTTCAAGTTTTTCAGCCTCTTCTAATTTGCAACTTTTTCTAAATGTTGCAGCAAGATTTGACATAGCTTGAATAGTGTCTGGATGACTGTTACCAAAAGCTTCTGTTCTGATTTTGAGCACTTCTTGATTAAGCTTTTCAGCTTCATATAATTTTCCACCTGTGCTAAATGTTGCTGCAAGATTTGATATGGCTTGAAGAGTATCTGGATGATTGCTACCAAAAGCTTCTTTTCTAACTTTGAGCACTTCTTTCTCAAATTTTTCAGCTTCTTCCAATTTTCCACCTTTTCTAAATGTTGCAGCAAGGTTTGACATAGCTTGAATAGTATCTGGATCACTGCTACCAAAAGCTTTTATTCTGACTTTGAGCACTTCTTTTTCAATTTTTTCAGCTTCTTCCAATTTTCCACCTTTTCTGAATGTTGCAGCAAGGTTTGACATAGCTTGAATAGTATCTGGATCACTGCTACCAAAAGCTTTTATTCTGACTTTGAGCACTTCTTTCTCAATTTTTTCAGCTTCTTCCAATTTTCCACCTTTTCTGAATGTTGCAGCAAGGTTTGACATAGCTTGAATAGTATCTGGATCACTGCTACCAAAAGCTTCTCTTCTGACTTTAAATACTTTCTTCTCAAGCTGTTCAGCTTCTTGTATATTTCCACTTGTGCTGAGTGTTGCTGCAAGATTGGACATGGCTTGAAGAGTGTCTGGATGACTGCTACCAAAAGTTTCTTCTCTGACTTTAAGCACTTCTTTCTCCAGCTTTTTAGCTTGTTCCAATTTTCCACCTTTTTTGAATGTTGCAGCAAGATTGGACATAGCTTGAATAGTATCTAAATGAATGCCTCCAAGAAGTTCTTGACAGTCACTAAGTACTTGTTGCTGAAGCTGCTCTGCACTTTCCCAAAAATTTGCAATGCAAAAAATTCTGCTTAGTCTTTCTGCCAGTTTGTAATTATCACATTTATAATTCAAACACTTCATTAATGCCTGCAAATGCAATACCCATTCAGCTGCATCATTGTATCCCAAACTTTTATCCACTAAGATATAGAAAAGTTGTTGTCCACATTCTTTAGCTTTTTTCTGATCTTCATTTGTTAATGAGTTAAAAGCCCAGATATGAACAAGTGAATGCATCTCCAAAAGCATCATATTTGTTCTTGTGATTTTGATCAATGAATAAGATCTTAGGTTGTTAATTGCTTCTTCTACTAGCTTATTGCTCCAAATTTTGTCTCTTGTTACAAATTTTGCAAGAAAGTCTTGTAATTGTTGAGTATCTGGTTTTTGTATATTTATTTCATGAGAAGTAGAAAGATTTCTCCAAGCCTTTTCAAAAATTGATATAGGTATCTTAGAATAATGTAGTACACCAAATAACATAAGCAGTGCTCTTGCTCTTTCATTTAACTTCTGGTAGCTTAGATTCCATGTACCAAAAACAGAAAGTTGGTAATTATCTATATTGTATTTGTGTGCATGTGCCAAATATCTGAGATTATCTTTTTTGAAATTTTCAAGATATTGTTTCACTCCAATGTATTCATTGTCAAGAAGGTAGCTTCCTGCTTGAACAATAGCCAATGCTAAATAGCCTAATTCTTCAACAAGTTCCTTTGCATGCTCATCTTTATCTCTGTGACTAGCTTCATAAAAAACTGCTAATGAATCTTCAAGTGACATTTCTCCAATTTGATGATGATTTTTAGGTGAATAAATTTTAGATGCTTCATTTTGACTTGTTATAAGAATATTTCCATGGTTACAACTTGGAAAGAATTCTTGTAAGTTTACATCAGGATCATCAGCATTATCAAAAATCATAAGCCATTCTTCTTTTTGGTGGCAAAGCCATGTAAGAGCAGCAGTAGGAGTAGTATCAGTCAATTTAGCACTTTGAGCAAGTAAAGTCAGAAATTGCTCAATGGATGCTCTGGAGCTTGCATTTATCATATACATAGAGGAAAATCTGGCCAATCCAATTCAGACTATAACTTGATAGAAAAATACAACTATTTCATACCTGCTTTTAAATTCTTGGCAAAATTTCAGTACAATTTGTGTTTTTCCTGCTCCACCTAAGCCATACAGCACAAAGCATAGCTGCACTTTCCTTTTTAATGAAGATTGTTGAGGATCAAAATATTTATCAAGTCGCAACAAGATATTTATTCTGCCTTTAAATAATGAAGATGGAGCAGGAACTATTGGAAGAAGTTGTGCAATTTCAAGAATTTGCTTGTTATAAAGATTTGAAGACATAGATCTATCATCTACTACATGTCAGTAAATAATATATTCAATCAAACTGAATAACCTACTAAGAAGTTGAAGAGTTGTGTTTTGAGAACAATTCAATAATATGCTTGCAAGATAAATCAATTGCTGTGCAATTTTTTCCTCCTGCAAATAAGCCAGAGCATGTGTTTGAATATTTGCCAGTTTATTCCAATCTGCCAAAGCCATCTTCTGAGATGTTTGCTCCACATTAAATCTATAAAAGAAGCCTGGTTGTCTCATAAACAACTTTGTAAAGCTTTCAGCTTGAGCTTCACAATTAATAGCTATCTGATAGAGAAGTTGCATCACTTGTCCACCAAAACCATTGCTAAAGTTCCAAGAGACCTGACCAGGATATCCTGCTCCTATACTTACAAGGCATGCTATTGGTTGAGAAAGTCCAAAAGCTATCTCAGCCTCTTCCCAAACAAGGTTGGTAGGATTACTAGAGCCCAGACCTGCACCAACAAAACTTTCACTAACCCCACCTGCTGTGATATACACTGGCTTGAAGAGATATGGAGTAGCAGTGGTAGCCCGAGCAGCTTGCACTACTGTACAATCATAACCTTGTTTGGCACCTACTCGATATGTTCTGAAAATTCGTGGTGTCATATGAGCAGAAGAAAGAGCCACCACAAAACTTATGAAATGATTAGCACCAGCTGAGAAACAGAGATGAAGAACACGCAAGTACCTTTTGCACTGAGGATTATCCTCTTGCATCAAAACATCCTCTGGGAATCCAGCAGATTGTAAGATGTTTCTTATACCAGACTCAAATACAGTTGCCTTGAATTTCTCATTCCGGAGGCTCCATTTCTTGACATCAGAGAAGACCTTCCGGCTGAACGAGACATACTCCTCAATAGCCATGTCAATAGGCATCTGAAGTCGACCTAGCATCAATGCGATGACCCTGATATACCGTCATTGAACAGTCAACTTGGGAGCGATGCTTGTCACATACCCGCCTGTTCCAGCTCCACCAATTATATCAAAATAATCGCAAGGCTTAGGTAGATATTGCAATTTCCCCACGTGCTTGAGACGCAACATGATTTCGCGGAGAATGAGAAGCTCAGACAGGCCGCGTACACCACCGTCATCTGGATAATCATCCGATAATGTCAGTAACCATCATGCGAGGTTGCAAGAACATACCCAAGGATAACATCCTCAACCCGCGTTGTACCAGGTTTATGTCTGTATTCTGCATGGGTTTATCAATCGTCGAACTTGAATGAAGGCTTGGGGCAAGGGAAAGAATGCACTTTCCCACTTCTGAAAGAGTTGATCTCTCACACTTGCTTATCTCACGCTTGGGCCTCTGCAACACAGCCTTTTATCTACATATCTGGAAAGGATTGATTGATTGGATTGGCCTCACGGTCTACACTTTTGCTCCGAGCATATTCCAAAGGCAGAATTGCCGTTAACCTCAAAAGCATTGGAATCCTTTCACAGCAAAG
>QLON01002305.1:0-14039 GCA_003313675.1 Termitomyces heimii | reverse complement strand
TGAATTGTTGCGTGGCCTTTATTTGACTGGTATGCATTGACTGGCATGCTGGAATAATCACGTGCTCTAAGTTTGGTATGCACTTCATGACTCTTAATTTGCTAACTGGGTCTTGTCTTAGAACCTCCAGTTCTGACTCGACCCCCGCCAACTCCCAACCCCCACAAAACCCCGAAACCCCCGGGTCAAATTCCATTTCCCTGAGACCAACCCCTCTGTTTGCGTCTTGAACCCCGGAGCCTTATCCCCGGAGTTCCAGATACCCAAGTATCTGATGATCAAGTCCACCTCATAAGGGCGTTGCTTTCCCGGAGAGCCCCTGAATCAGCGGAACCTGACAGATATGTTTCCTTAGTTTTTACTTAGGTTTAAGTCTGTTTACTATTGTAAAACCTTCTAATAAAGTTATTTTTTGCTATTTTTCTCTTCACTTCTGGAGTATCCTTTTTCTTGATTCTCTTTTAGCATTTGTCATTGTGGTGAAACCTTTTATTCATAATTTTGCCTTTGCCTTGGCTTCTGCATCTGCTTATTTGTTATCAGTGATGTCTTTGTGTTTTGAGCACTACTTAATACTAACTATTTGATTCAGGCTTCTTTCTAAGCAGCTATTCATTAATTGAGTAGTCTAGATTATTTGTAGTTATTTTAATGCAGGTTTGGATTTATATATTGTTAAAACTGCAGCAGTATTGCCAGTGTATATATATATATATATATATTTTACTTGCCTATAATTTTCTAATACTAGCAAGTGCTGATATATTGTAAGATATTTATTCATTATCAATTGTAGCTGGACTTCTAGCATTGAGCCAGCTTTATATTCTTCATTATTATTTAACAATACTTTTCCATAAATGCTAGAATCCTTTCCATCTCTATTAGCTCTCTCAAAGTTGCATAGTGTATGCTTTAAGTACTTACTCTCTACTTCTAGTGATATTTTCTGCTTCTTTAATTTTTTTTAAAAATAAATGTAGCTCTATATGCTCAGTTTTATACTAAGTTATCTCTAACAAGGCTTAAGTAATTTTTTTACTTTTTATATAAAGTGAATAGTCTTGAATAACATGCTATATACTGGCTCTATGCCTTATATTAACTTAGTAAGTTGAGTTGTATTTTTGGAGTGCTGCTTAAGTAGTGCAACATTAGTTAACAGCTATAACTAAGTTAAAAAAATTCAAATGTGTAGTAAAGACTTTATTACTACTTGCAACTGTTTTATTGACCATATTTGTTAAATAATATTCTTTATTCTTGCTATAAAAAGCCTTTTAAGCCTTTTAAAGCTTTTTGATTGTAAATACTTGCCTATTTTATTGCTATCAAGAAATTCCTCATTTTATTTCTTTTTTATGGCTAATAAAATAAAATAAAAAGAGGTAAATTTATAAAGATAGTTAAGTGTTAGACTATATATTGGAGGGGTTTAGACAAGTCTTTAGTAAACTTATTAAAATATAGATGAGCTGCTTACTGTTTAAATGTGCATAATAATAAATAGAAAAGGAACTAGTAGCTAAGCTCAATACATGTAAATATTTATATATGCTACTAAGTAATCTAGCAGATATAGTTGTTGGCAGTAATAATAGTGAAGTTTTTTTAAATGCTGCTCAAATAAGTTGCTACACTGAAAAAGTAGTGCTGCTTCAATAAAATGATAGGCTATCAATGACCTTAGCATGTAGGAGTGTCAAAAGCATAAAGAAACTGGCAAGGTCTATAAAAGACTTCTATAAGTATTATTAAAGGAGAAATATAACTATTAAGCACAATAGTGAGCTGCAAGTAAAGAAAAGTATTCAAACTTTATACACTACGATTTGTCAAGTATACTCCACTTTCAAACTCTAAATCCTGCTAACTTCTTCTAGTTGGCATTAAAATAATGCTTTATGGCCCATTTTGCCCATATTAAAGCACAGAAAGCACTGTCTAAGAAGCCTAATACTGTATTTATGCCTCTTTAAACTCTGTATGCCATTTCTTCTTATTTTTTTACAATGTTTTTATTTATTTCTTAGTGCAGAAACTATTTTTTCCTTTTTTTTCTACTTTTGCATATATCTCCATAAGCATTATATTTAGAGCCACTTCTTCTTTAACTAGTGCACTCTCACTATTCTTTAATCATTCTTATAGCAGCATTAATAAATACATTTATAACTGAGACCCCTTCAATCTTAAGCTTGGTAATATTGATATAATGGAGATGCTTTAGGCACAAAAGAAGAACAAAATCTTCTAATAAAATACTATTATTAGTAATGGCAGCTCCTCTTCAGGCTTTGCTCTGCAGTATTAGAAACACCAGTGCATTTTCCTATCTTTTCTCATCTCATCCATGAATTATAGCTTCTTCTATTATAAGGGCAACCTCTGAAAGATATGGCTTAGCTATACAGCTAGCAGAGAGAAATCCAAAGTATATTAGAATATATACTGATAATATTATAATAACTACTTACTTAGCAGAGAGAGATCCAAAAACAACAAGTATAGGGACTCTTTATGCCAGGTTAGATGCTTTTAAGGCCTCTGAAGCATTAAAAACAACTATATAGTACAATAAAATCTTAAAAACTCAAAAATTGCCTATATAAACAACTATATAAATAAGGAAGAAAAATTCTAAACTTTAAAAGTCAAAAAGGCAAACTCTGGCTTATATAAGTAGTCTTTAAATAGTAGCTAAAGAATTATAGCATCTCAAGAGCTAAGAATAGTACTAATAGATAGTGTTAAAAGAATAGAAATAGTAAAATGAGAAAATAACAAAAGAAATAAAAAAATAAATGAAAGAAGAGTAAAGAGATAAAGAGTGAAAGAAAGAAGAAATAAGAAGTTTCTTAATATCTATATAGTATTTAACAACTTTTTAACTTTATATACAATAATCTTTATCAATATTTAATCTATAAAAGCAATCTCTGGAGGCTGTGGCTCAGTTACACAGCTGGCAGAGAGGGATCCAAAGATGTATTAATATAGGTAAGATAAGTACAAATAGTAAGGGGCTAATCTGGTAAAGAAAGATCTAAAAAGAATAAGTCTAAGGATTTACTCTAGCTATTAATAGAAAATATTCTGAGGTTAAGTCAGATAATAGTCACACAGTGATGTCACAGTGTGACATTGTCACACTTATATTATGCTATGTGACTGATGTGACTAATGTCATAGTTATAGTTATAAGTTATATTACAAGTTATATAGTTACCAAGTTATAAGAACTATATAATTAATGAAGTTTTTATTGAAAGTGATTCATTTTTTAGAGTCTGGCAAAGGCTTTAAACCAATAAGGAAGTTTGTTCCCACAGTCCAGCTAATGAGGAGTTTGATAAGGGTGATAGAAAGGCCTGAAAATTGGAAGAAAATATAAAATAAGGAATTTTTAAAAGATTGGTTTTCTAATATAATGCTTCTTCTTTCTATACTCAACTCTGCCATTATAGATGCTACTTTCATTAAAGCAGTATTACCCAAGTTCTACTTAGGCAGCCTTGATGCACTTGCTATATCCCATCACTTCAATAATATAGAACTTTAAAATTTGCTTTTTTGAAGTATTTTTATATTCTATTCCTCAACCTTACTTGCACTACTATTTGTATTTATATTTTGTGAACTTACTGCTCTTGGCTCACACCATCATTGTCTTTGAATTATAAATTATACAATAATGCAGCCTTCTTTCCTTCCTTGTATTATGCAGTTAGATATAGATTTAGTGCTCTGTAAGGTAGTATTAAATATATTAGAGGCAGGTTATGCTCTTTATACATATTTAATTTCTTTATTTAAGTACATATATTAATGTGAAATTAGGTTATTTTGATTGGTCTAAACAGAGGCAATTACAAATAAACCAGCTTTCACTAACTTCTGAAGCCAAATTACATATACTTTGATAAAATATAATAGTGGGTAATAGAATTTATTAGTTTTCAATCAATGTAACCTTAGTCATACTAAAAAAAGGTCCAAAAAGCATATTAAACTAATAACCTGAAGCATACTATTGCCTTGGGCTAAAGATATCCACTTCTTAGGGATTTTGAGTGCAAGTAATTAGTAACCTACTGAATGTTACAAAATCTCTCTCTATTTATGTTATTTCTCCTCCCTGCAATGCATAATATTTTCTAGTTATTCTGAGCCATTTTTCAGCTATCAGAGCTCTACTTTGCACTTCTAAGAGACTTGGTATAAATTTTCCTAGCTAAAAGAAGGTCCTACAATGTTTTTGGGGCTCTACCACTATAAATCCTTGATATCTCCCTCAGTTCTTTATTAAATGCTTTTAAACCTTATTCATTAGATGCAGATTAATCAGACCTTCTGAACAATCCAAAACACAATAGAGTTTAATGGCTGTTTTATTAAAATATAGGCATTTTACCAAAAGCTGTTCAATTTTCACCAATAGCTAATTTTAGCTTTTCCCATTAAATTGCTGATCCCTCTATTAGTTTGCTATGTAATATCTTTGAACAACTTCCATTATGTGCAAATTGATCAGTAATCAAAACAATATCCAATATGTAGAGGTTTACATATATTTCTACTGAGATATATATATTTTATTGTTAAGGGTGTGATGCTTGACTTGAGATAAGTCACCTGATTTCCAAAAACCTGAGCATAGTCACATGATTGTAGTCACATGATTGATTTTGATATGCATTGGACAAAAATACTAATTAGCTGATTTCTCAACATTTAGATCACTAATAAGGCTGATCTAACATGACTTAGAGAGGGCTTTTTAAAGTGGTTGTGGCTATGTCATTTGCCTACAATTCTCAGTAGAACTGCTTACAGTTTTCAGCAGAAGTCTGTTTTATTCAGGCTTTTTGATGATCTAGCTTTGTCTTGTCTCATTGTTGAGATATATATATTAATAGCCTTTCTCTGAACTCAAAGAGCAGTATTGCTTGAGTGTTGAAAACTAGTATTCATTGATCTGCAGAAGGTTAATCATACATCTGCTGCACCCACCTCTTAGAATTGATAGTTTGAGACACTTAAGAAAAGCAGTTTTATTAATAGTTTAGTATATCCCATGAAATTTGGGCAACTCTTTTGTTTACATGCAATAAAGATTAATTAACTATATTTTAATGTCTTAGCTATGAATGTAGTCAGTGCCAAATCTGTGGATGCAGAAGTAGATCTGTTACAATCAATAAGGGTTTATTCTCCAGATCTTGGTGGATTCATATTTCTTCAAGTCACTAGTTATAGTCAAGTCTTGCAAAAATAATAAATTGAATCTATGTATATGCTTTGTCTAATAGCAAGGATAGGACTGCTATTGACTCAACTTTCTACATTGTAACAAGCACTGTTGCTATTCTGTATGATTCAACAATCAAATACATATTCAAAGCACCCAATACTCTAAATCAAACATACAAATCTTGTGTTTTCTGAGCTTTGAAAGGAAACAATTGTCTTGCCTGCTCTTTTATAAAGAGATCTTTGTTTGTCAGAACAGAAATCATATGTAGCAGAATGAAATCCTGTGAAACTGTGGAGATATCTAAAAGAATTGCATAGAGAGGCTATAAATGCTTTTCTAATAACATATTTAGGAAGTTTTGAGAGTTGGACTCAGTGACCACAGTTTATTGAACTGGAGTCTTCCAAAGCTTAGAGTTAATAGGGTGTGTGTTAAGCTAGTAGAACTTTGTGAAACAGGAATTGACTTGATCAGAGAGCCCCTGAGGGAGTTGATTTGAGAGTCATGAGCAATTTGATGGCAACACAATTAAAGAGATGATCAACCTTGATAAATTAAACCAGAGCTGAACTTGCTGAACCAAATTCAGTACTTGTTATATAACTTGGGGAGACAAGTAGTCTCATGACTCCTTTGCATGTGATAGCATTGTTGACCCAATGCTAAGTTGCTGGTGACTCTCAAATTGACTCCCCCAGAGGCTCCCTGATCAAGTTGATTCCTGTTTCCATGACATTTTACCTTCAGAAAATGAAATGTATTTCCTTCTCACATATTGCCATTAGATATATGTTATAACTTTCTTATTGTATTTCACTAAGAAGAGATTAAATCCTTCTAAGCCTAGTTCTATGAGAAATATGATTTCTATATCTTTGGGCAACATAGGAAGAACAATTATAAACATTTCTGGCGTGTTTACACTAGCAAAAAGATGGTAAAAGGATGTTATTTTATAATAGGAAACAGCCAAGAAATAGGTGAAGTTTTTCTTAACTTTTACACTCAGAAAATACTTACGTATTTCTTAAGGAAACATGTCATGGAAGTTGCATAACATGTTTCTTTTTTAATTTTTCCAAAGGAAACAGCTTCCGCTGCCAGCAGTGAACTACGTTCTTGTGTTATATGCATATTCCTTACTCTCTTTCTCAAACCACGCTGCCACTCTACACTATGTTTTTCACACTATTGCATGAATACACTTCATTCATGCACACTTACAACAACCAATACAATACATTCTTACATTGAATAAAATCTTTATCTACGCCCACCATTGCTTAGGTGTATCGAACTCGAAATGATGTATTATGAGATTACAGGGTACAGAGTTCTTGCTTTCTAGGATATTCTGTTTTTGAACCTGACAAGAAAGCAAGAAAGTTCCGAGGTCTGCAGACGTAGAACGAGGGTTTGTCTGGACCAACTCAAATGAAACAGTCAGAGATCGAGGCACATGTAAGCGACACGATCTTGATCGATCCTCTACGCGCCGCGTCACACTCACTGGCCATATTACATCGCTTTGTTGCATTGTCGACAGTGGCCTCATTGTTTGCCTTGGACATTGTAGAGAATTTATAGCCCAGCTTTCCTCCCACTTAGTCCTGCTTCCTTGAAATTCCAACCTGAGCTCGTCAGTCCACTGAACTCGGCTTTTGCCAACAATTAGTCACGGTCATTATCTTATCTTCAGGATCACACGCCTTGTCACTGACATCTGCAGTCGTCGACCATGAAGACAGGTCAAATGACCACTGCGGATTACACCCAAAGGAAGCTCTGTAGTTCATCACATGGTACAAGATCCGATGTAAACGCGCGCTCAGGGCACTACAGACGATATACATCATGTTCCGAGGTCTGCAGATGTAGAACGAGGGTTTGTCTGGACCAACTCGCGCTTTGAACAAAAAAACGTGGACAACTAGAATTTTTTGTTGCCACATGATGTTAGGACGTTGCTGTAATGGTCACGATCTTATCTTCACGATTGCACTCGTTTTGCCTTATGATTTTTCTCTTATTGTACTCTTTACCGCCGTTGCCAAGTATGCTGATGACTGACAGATCCAAGTCGATTACCTTGTATCAAGGTTGACAGATCTTCTGCAATCGAGGACTTACTGCAGTTCTTTCACAACCAAGAAGATCAATACGTGGTGACCTTGACTCATCAGAAAGAAACCCGTTCCGCATTCATCCCGTGTCTCCTTTCTGCGGACTCTCAATATTTCGCATTGTCTGTAGTGCCGTTTACATCGGACCTTGTACAACCATGTGATGAATGGTGAGTGCACACCGCAATGGTCATCTGACCCTGTCTTCGTGCACCAGCGATTATGAATGTCAGGGAGAACGCCAAACCGCTGGGACAAACTCAGCCGGTGGGACCACCAATTCACCATTCATTCGGTTTGCTAATCTAAGGTGTAAAGTACCTTATATCCTAACTCCTTCAATCATTTATATGGCAGAATCTCATTCTCGTCAAAAAGATAATCGATATAATCCTTGATACCCAAAATGTCTGTCTAGACGCCAAGAATCCCCTTCTTCAAGGCTTCTTCAACATCCTCCTTAGTACCGTTTTTCTTGACAAGAATAGAGGCCATTACTGCAAGACTGCCACCATTCGCGTTCCTCCAATACTTGACAGTTGAGGGTATGTCGTCCCCCGCGTTGGGTTGCATATCATACTTGTGGTACTCAATATCATCAATCGTTATCTCACCATCGTAGTCCAGGCGGATGCCAAGTAGTTTCTGATCAACTGCTTGCCTGGGGTAAGCTGTCTGTCCGCGCATGACGGTAGGGTTGACAAGCTTTTTCCAATTACTGCCTTGGACGGCAGACATCACCACTTTCTTCAAAGCCTTCTGCATCCTAGCTTCAGTCAGTTTGGTCAGCTGTTCAAGATAGGCGCAGAAATGTGCATACGTGCAATAGAGTGTTACGAATCAAGTACTTCTAAAGACCTAGGTCTTTTCGCGTTAGCTAATTCTGTCTCGAGATCGGTACATAATCTTGAATGCATACAGCGAGGTACAAGTATTGCTGAGAGGCGGATGGTGTCTGTTGGAAGAAGGAGCTTTTAGCTCATTCCCAGCGGTACGCGCGTTTACATCGGATCTTGAACCATGTGATGAACTACGGAGCTTCCTTTGGGTGCAATCCGCAGTGGTCATTTGACCTGTCTTCATGGTCGACGATTGCAGATGTCAGTGACAAGGCGTGCGATCCTGAAGATAAGATAACGACTGTGACTAATTGTCGGCAAAAGCCGAATCCAGTGGACTGACGAGCTCAGGTTGGGATTTCAAGGAAGCAGGACTAAGTGGGAGGAAAGCTGGGCTATAAATTCTCTACGATGTCCAAGGTAAACAATGAGGCCACTGTCGACAATGAAACAAAGCGATGTAATATGGCCAGTGAGTGTGACGCGACGCATAGGATCGATCAATGTAAGGCTATGGACAGCAGATCGCAACGCGGGGCGTCAACAGCACTGAGAACAGAATGAATGTATTATAACACTTGTATGTTGTAGGTACTTATGAATATAACATACCTGAGAACAGAATGGACTAAGATAAGGGGAGTAACGCTACTGACTACAGGATATCAGGCGCAGTCACATGCATACCGTGACAATCAAGGTCATGTGTTGCTTACATGGGCCTCGATCAAAAGCCTTTGATTGTTTCTTTAGAGGTTGGTCCAGACAAACCCTCATTCTACATCTGCAGACCTTAGAACTTTCTTGCTTTCTTGTCAGGTTCAAAAATAGGATATTTCGGATAGCAAGAACTCTGGATCCTGTAATCTCATAATATATCATTTTGAGTTTGATACACTAAGTAATGGTGAGTGTAGAGAAGAGATGTGAGGCATAACATGTATCATATTAGAATTACCAGAAAATCTCATGCATCAGGGTGGCCAACAATGGCCAACATACAATCTCTTTATTCTATTCTCTGTCAGGGGACTCCTCATTTCTTCTCTCTTTCAGTCTTTCTTTCTTCATTCCCTCCTTATTTCTTCTATCATTCTTTTACTTACTGTTTCTGTTCTTTTAACACTATCTACTAGTACTACTTTCAGCTCTCAAGGTTCTTTAGTTCTTTAGCTCTCATTCAGACAAGTGTGGCCCCTTCAACACTATACAGGCTGCTTATATAAGCTGGAACTTGCCCTTCTGATTTTCAAAGTCTGGAATTTTCCTCTGCAAGATGAGTGGTTATTATAATACTATTAGTATATACTCTAATATACTTTGGATTTCTCTCTGCTAACTATGTGACTGAACTATAGCCTCCAGAGGTTGCCTTTACATTCTCTGCTTTGATCATTTGATCACTATTAGGAAACTAGTTTTTAGAAGTTACTTAGTCTTCATTTGCCTACTATTTACACTCCATTCATCTTAGTTCATCCACTTCTTCTACTGCTTTATTAAACTTCTCACTAGTTGAACTATAGAAACTAACTTCTTTATTGGTTGTGGTATCCAATTTTACTATTTGTAGACCTTGAAAAAATAATAACTTTTAATAAGTGCTTTGATGAAACCATCATTAAAAGTTATCATTTTCACAAAGACCCATAATCTGAGAACTATATCATTGTAACATAATCATAATGTGACTGTAATATTTGTGTGACAATGATGCAATATAATGTGATATGTAATTTGCTAACTAGTAAGGTAGCTTCTCAAACTTGTTTTCATTTGATTTCTCTGCCAGATTAGTACATTATTAGTTCTATTTGTCATATATTTATTAATATACTTTGAATCTCTCTCTGTGACTAAGCCTTTAGAGGTTGTTTTTATAATAACCATATATTTTTTTTGTAATCTTAGAGTCTTCAAATTGCACAAGCTCAATATAATTGTCTTCTAGATTGATGGAAGGATATTTCTCATTTTTATACTGCTTGTCTTGTCTTGAAGCCATTTACAAAGAGGATTTTCCTGGAAATATGCTTTAATATAAAATAATACTGCATAAAAATAGTTTTATCCATTAATTAATGGTAATGTTATATTTTATACTAGTATTAAATAGCAATTCTTCAAGATATTTTACATCAGTTTCAATTATCAACTTTTTGCATCTTATATATCAATACTTGCAATGCAATATAAACTAAATTCTCTCTTAGATTGTGAGACTCTGGCTTCTTATTATAACCCCACACTCTAAGAGGGATATTTAACAGTTTCATACAATATTATACAAAGCATACATTGTTAAATAAGTATTATGCAAAGTTTGTATCTAATGAGAAAACAGGCTGCATATGCAGTGCATGATACTAAATAAAAGAACATATTATATAAGCATGCCCAAAATACAAAAAATACTGGCATATTTTAAAAAAAGTAGATATAGAAATGAAACTAGAAAAGTTATTAATAATAAAAGAAGGTCTGAAGATAATGGCAAAGTTTTTAGCTAAAACTAGTGCCTTCACTAAAATAGGCACAAAATGTAAATAACAAATGAAACCAGAAGAAAACAATAAAGAAAACAATAAAGAAGAAGAAAAGTGATGAGATAAGATAAAAAGTAACATAGAAGAAGATTATAGGCTAATAGAGAGAAAGATAGGAGATGGAGGGAGGATGAGAGAAAGAGATGACAAAGAAAGGATAAAGAAAGACAAAGCAAAAGAAATAAAGATATAAGAAATGGAAAGCAAGAAAGTGCATATTATAGAAAGTTAATAACTATCCACATACTTAGAGATGATAAAAAACATAGACTTTAAATCTATATATATGCATTTAAGTATAGAGTCTGAAACAACTTAAAAATTTATGCAAATATTAAAATACTTTGTAATATACCTTTATATTTAACAAATAGTATATAATCTCTGTGAAAACAGTTTTAATATCAAAACTCTATAGCACCAATAACTAGCACATCAACTAAACAGCTACTATTACATTAAAATAGAGTAGAATATAGTAAATACCTTATTTCTACCTCTTAGCCCATTATTGTGGCTTATTAGCAATATAAATTAATATTATTTATTTATTCTAACCTTTAAATAAAAGCTCTAAAAGTCATTTAGAAAAGAAAAGTTTAGAAAAAAAAGTTTAGAGATGTTAAAAAGTGAAAGAGAGGTTTCTTAATAGTAAAAGTGATTGAGACATTGTTTATTGTCAAATTCCATCTACTGCTAAGCATTTAAAGCTTTTTAATATTATCTTTTTTAATAAGGTAAACCTTTTTCTTTGAGCTTATAAACTGCATGTATACTTTTGATCTTTCACTAGTTTTTTTTCTTTGCTAATAATACAGCCTTAGCAGTATATGCAGCTTTTTTATCCATTTTAAATTTTTATTTATTTATTGTTTTTCTTGAATGAGCATAGTATTTAGTATCATATTTAGTATATAGTCTATTATGCATAGTATATATTGTGCAATATTTTATATTTGCTAAATAATTATGCTCTAGTAAGTAGAAGCATACAAATGTATAATATCTCTTTCTTAATGCTACAAGCCTATTTGTTGATAGATTGTATATTGCTAAATATCTTTAGAATAGTCAAGTTTTATATATTTTTGAAGAGCTTCTAAATGTTGTTAAAAAAGTAAAAAGCTGCTTTTGTGATATTAATAAGTTTTCATAATATCTAAGTCTATATTGGCTTATGCTATAAAATATTTAAGCTGTTGAAGAGAATTACACATTTGAATAAGTTTTTATTAAGCTTATTTATAGTAAATATATGATTGATAATATTGTTGATATATATTATAGTAATAAAAAGTAGTTTTACAAGTAAGCACTGAGTTTTAAAAACTTTTAAAATAATGTTAATAAAGTAAAGCACTGAAGTATATGTATATAATAAGAAATAAATAAATATTAATTGAAAAACAAGCCAAATAAAATTCAGTAAAACTCTTTAATAATTATGCATTTACTATAATTACTAAGCATAACAAAACTTTAGCAAAGTAAATTAGAGATACTATAAAAATAAAATAAGATAGTTGAGTGCTAAACTAATAATGAAAGAAGTCTAAACAGGTTTGCAGTAGATGCTGAAGTTAATGTAGTAATAACAGTAATAATAAGCTAATAATAGTAGTAATGCAATTATTGATATCTATTTATTAGTGGAAGTATATAAGCTTAATGCATATAAATAGCTCATTATATTTTTATACTATCAGATAGCAGTACTTATCATTTTAATTCTAATGATAAGAAAAGAATAGTCTTCTAGTCTTGCCTAAGTAAGTTTTTAGATTATCAATAATTCTAAAGGTTTATCAGCTAAGTCATAAAATATCAAGCAAAGATAGTGAGATTCATAGATAGCCTCTATATATATAATTAAGAAACAAAGGATATAAATATAAATATTAGCCATAATGATAACTTGCAAGTAGATTATATTAGAATAAATAAAAGCCAAATAAATGAGGAAAGTTTTGAGTAAAAACCTACTAATTTAGTCTTACTAAATAAAGAAACTTATATAGAGACAGAAATTTAATGCTAGATGTTAGTGCTAAGGAATTTTAAAGAAAGAAAAAAAAAGACAAGTTATAAAAAGAAAGTGGAGATATAGAACACTAGATATAAAAACAGGATATTAGTTTAAGTAAAATTGAAATTGCATAAATAAAAAATAAAGTCAAGATTAAATTGAAATAAAGTAAAAATAGATAAAAAAATATATAGAAACAAACTGGATTGAAGAAGGGAAAAAAAAAGAAGGAGCAGAAAAAATAAAAGGCCAATAGTGGACAAGATTAAAGAAATAGCAGAATGATAAAATAAAGAAAGATAAAGAAAATCAGAAAGGATTTGGAGAGTTAGAGCTAATTTGAGTTGGAAAAAAATAGAGATAGAGTATAAGAAAGACTTGAGAAGTTGAAAAATGAAGGTTGAAAGTGAGATAAGATGAGGCAGAAATAAAAAAAAGTTAAGAGAAAAAAAAGAAAATATATTTAAAGATATCAATATAGAAAATAGCTGAGAGAGAAAAAAAAATAAGAAGAAAAAGTGAAAATAAAAGAGACTACAGAAATTGGTAAATTAAAAAAAAAACTATAATAGGCTAAAGCAATATTTAAACTATTGTATCAATTATAAGAGCTTTTTCTAAGTATTTATTAGATATTTTAAACTTTGAGAATGATTGTATATCAGAGAAAATTAAGCATTAGCAAGATTAAGTAGTGAAATAATTATGTAAGAGATTAAAACTTGTGGAGCAATTATGTGAAGTGATATTTGCAGAATATTGGAAGTAATCTAGTTTTATTATAAAGAAATTAGAAATTATTCAATTGTATAAGAAATTAATAGCCTATATAGAGAAGCTCAGTAATTTTAGTAATTAGATTAATAATGTTGAGTATTAGAAAAGAAAAAAGTAAAGGTCAGTGTAGCTATATTGAGAAGAGTGTAATGAAGTTATGACAAAACTATTATCAAATAAAGAGCATAATAAACTTATAAGATTTTGAGCTTATTAATATAGTTAAGCATTTAAATTACTGCTATATGCTGCTATTTATTTTTTTATATTTACTATATACTAGCCTTTATACTATAAAACTGTAATTATTATTATATATTAGCACTTTACTTATATACTTAATAATAATTTAAATTGTTGGTTTATTATTTTTTAAAATTATGCTATATTTTATAAGTAGTAAAATAACTTATTCTTCCCTTAGCATTCTTTAAGAATATATTTCTCATGCTTATCTGCCTCCTTTTAATC
>QLON01002295.1:0-17369 GCA_003313675.1 Termitomyces heimii | reverse complement strand
ATTCACTCCATTCAGACCTTCAGGAGCAGCAGATGAGCAGTTTTGTTGCTCTAATGGTTCTTTTTTATCTCTTCTTAGTTCTGTCATCATTTTCCATTTTTTCTCTTCCTCCCATTCTTCTAAAGATGTGTCTTAGTGCCAGTATGCCTTATTTTTCTCACAATGTGTCTCTAACCCCTTATAATGTGGAAGGAGCCCTGAACCAGCTGTCCTCTTTCTTTGCCCCTTTTTGCAAGTGACGTCTTGCTCATGCCCCCCTGTATATAATTTTTTAATTCCTTAATTTGTACCTTTATCTTTTTATTAGTGCAACTTCTGTCTTATCTAGGGGGTCTTCTGTTTTTTGGCTTTGATGTGTTCCTGGTCTTTCCAGGAAGTAGCAATGTACAAGACTTGTTAGTCAAAGCATGATCACTGCTTCTTTAAACTTTGGTAGACAGCTATGCAGTTGTCAAAGTTAAGAGGTTGGGATTCTACATGAGTTTACAAAGTTTTGAGTGGTAGGCATCCCAAGCTCCAGTATCTAGTAGTGGGTCTTCCATATAGAGGCAAGTGCAAAGTTAAGTGGTGGGTTGCTATGCATTAAGTGGGGGTGACTTGGTTATTGAGTTGACATTGTTAGGAGAGGATTAAGTGTTAAAGTCAGATTTTGGGCATGAGGAATGAGAAAGAGGGAAAAGCAGTGTCTCCAATTATTAACTGGTAAAGAGGTTTATTGGGGAAAGGTGCCTAAGCATTGTTCTCCTCCTCAAGTAGTTATTCAACTGCCTAAGCACCCTCATTGTAACTCTTCTCCCAATTCTTCTTTGGAGCTTGGCAAACTTTGGGCAAGACTTTTGTCTCAGGCAGTGTATCTTTCAATAGTGGAGGCAGAGGTCTCAATGCTTTATTAGTCTCTTAAAGCTAGTGATAGTGCCTTAGCCCTTGCCTATGTGGAGTTATTTGAGGTATATCAAAAAGCTATGGTGAGGCCATTGGGGTTGTGTTTAAGGGCTGAATCAGCTACAGAATTAGGATGTTGAGATGGCAGGTGGAGAAGGGTTGAAGAAATTGATGCTAATTCTTGGGCATCTCCTTTGAGCTGACATGGTTTCCTCTATGCTTACATCATCTGGTCTGGAAGTGGGAAATGTAGGGGTCCAGACAGGAGAGAAGATGCTGGCCACAGAGGATGCAGATGTTTTAGGGCCTAAGCTTGCAGAGGTGAGAGTTTAGACTAACATTGTGGAGGAAGTTGTGAGGGAGAACTAGTGCAGTGAGTTTTAGCATCTGCTAAGTATGCCATCCCTAAAGTCTTTCTTATTTCAAGCAGCCTTGGTCAATCTTGTATAAATACAAAATTGAGTAGCTTCAATAGTAGGTAGTAACATTGCAGGTGTTGGAGTTAGGTATGTATTTACTCTTGGGATCCATGCTAACTCTTAATTTCCCATAGAATAAGTTGGATTTGTTCTCATTAAGAGTTGCTAAATAGCATGACTTCTGTGTGACTTCACATTGAGAATAACCTTGCCTAAGTTTGCCACAAATATTGGTCACCTCTCATGGTCAGGGCTGGCCTCCAAATTCTAGCAAACTTCAAGATCACTCATTATCAGCTTTCCTTTGAGATGACTCAAGAGTTGGACCAGATTGTCACAAATATGGGTAAACCAATGCCATAGATGAAGGATGTAGTGTGCAAGGTCTGGCAGAGCATGCTGAAGCAGTCAGAGAGGAAGTTTGGAGTGGAGTTGTAGAAAGAGAAGGCCTTTAGTTTGGGTCATGCCTAGTAAGTAGTCTAGATAGACCTATATAACATTATTTTTGCTGGTGTACTTTTTACTTCATTAGTTACCTTAATGGGGTATTGCAGGTTGGAGTTAAATTTCTAGTGAATTCAAGAGGCAGAAATTGAAATTGTAGGCAACTTTGTGAGCAGTATGCAGAGAGATAGTAAGTTGGAGGTTGTAGCCCTTGTTGGCAAAGAAGGGCAAGACTCCTATGGCTAAATGGGGCATATTATTGTAGGTAAATTCTGAAACAGGAAATTTAGCACACCAATTGTTCTAGAGATAGTTAATATAGATGCAAATATATTGCTCCAGAGTCTGATTAAGCTGCTCTGTCTGTCTATTAGTTTCCAGGTGATAAGCTATAGGGAGTGCCAATTTAATGTTCAGGGCTTAATAGAATAATTGCCATAATTTAAAGACAAATAGGGCTCTATAGTTAGAGACAATTTTGTCAGGAAGCCTATGCATTAAGAACATGTGTTAGACAAAGAATTAGGTGAGCTTCAGAGCATTATTAGTAATGTGGCAGGAAATGGAAACTGTTTGCTTTGTGAGGTGGCAGACTATGACAAGGATTGCATTGTGGCTATTAGAGTCTGGAAGTTTCACAATATGATTCATAGAAAGAAAGAATTATGGTTATTTACTAATTGGTAATGGCTTGAGGAGCCCAAAGTGTCAGTGTCAGAGTATTTTAGTACAGTGGCAGGTGTTGTAGGAGAATATGTACCAAACAATGTCTTTCTTTGCTTGGGACTAAGAAAATATCTGATTGACAAGTTAGAAGGTCTTCCTAATGCCAGGGTATTTGCACAACTTATAATTATTATTTTGTTGTAGTATATCAAGGCAGAGTTTGCCATAGTCCAGAACATAGACTAGTCTATTTTGAAGCAGAAGTTTTCACTTGAGTGAGAGGGTGAAGGAGGAGAAAGAGAATGTACTATCTGCAAGTTTCTCTGATATACTCTGAGTGTGAGAGAAATGCTTAATATCTGCAGAACTCCTTCCAGAGGCAGCAAGCACTGGTGACAAGCAAAAGTCAAGCACCTGTGACTTCTGCCTCTATACTAAACCCCACCATCAGCTTCCTATAAGTTAACTCCACTCACTTCCAATCTTTGCTGAGCATTGGAGTGTAGTCTCAGTAGACTTCATCACTAAGCTGCCAGATGTATATAAATATGATGCAATTATGGTGGTGGTAGATTTCTATAGAAAAAGAGCTCACTTCATTCCTACTTACATTATATACTCTATAATGGAAGCAGCCAACTTGTATTGATGATATATGTGGAAACTGCATGGCTTATCCAATGCTTATATCTTAAACCAAGAACCATAGTTTGTAGCTGAATTCACTCAAGAGCTCTATTGTTTTTTTTAATATCAAGCTTCACACCTCTACAGCATACCATCCTTACTTAAATAGACAGATTGAGCATGTAAATTAGGAGCTAGAGTAGTACTTACATCTTTTGCAATGAGCAACAAGATGATTGGGATGATTTACTACCTAATGCAAAGTTCTAATACAATAACTACATTTATGCCTGCATGCAAGTGTCTCCCTTCTTTTTAAATATAGGCTATCATCCTTGAATGAGTTTTAAATCTCAAGCACACCCCTCAGAAAATAAGTTAGTAAACAAATTTGCTAACTGGATGAAGATAGCATAAGAAGAAGCAAAGGCAGCACTAACTAAAGCTAAGGAAAATATGGCATGCTATTATGATTAAGGTTATATCTCTGCTTCTAAGTATCAACCAGGTAATAGAATTTACCTCAATGCATTAGATCTTTCCACTACCCAGCTCTCCAAGAAGCTATCTCACTGTAACTTAGGCCTCTTTACTGTAGAGTGCCAAGTGGGGCCCTTAGCCTACCATCTAAAGCTGCCTCCAGTAATAAAGCAACTGCATTATGTTTTCAATGTAATCAAACTATCTTTAGCACCCATGGATCCAATTCTAAGACATTAAACCAAGCCTCCTCTTCTTCCAGTAATCTATAATAATAAAAAAGAGTATAAGGTGGAAGAGATATTAGACAGTCACCTCTTCCAATGCAAGCTCCAGTTCAAAGTCAAGTAGAAGGACTATGGAATTGAAAATATTTCTTGGAAACTATAGGAAAACATTCATGCACTCAATCTAGTCTGGGAGTTTTACTAAAGGTATCTTGACACTCCCCAAGCTATTTGTAAACTGTACTCACTTACTTTGTTAGATTGCACTCTTCACAACTTCTTCTATCCAGTGCATTGGAGCAATGCACTTTAAAGAGGGGGTGATATCAAAAAACTACCCATTTGAAGGTCCCTTAGCCCATATTTCCTTCCAATTTTCAGGCCTTTGCACTCTAATTCATCTGCTGTCAAGCACTTTTATTGAAATACTCACTAGCTAGACTATGAGAACAAATTTCCTCATTAGTTTGGAGCCAATACCAGACTGTGAAAAATGGATTACTTTTAACAAGGGCTCCATCAGAGCCCTCATCAAAAGTGATCCAATTCACACAGCCTCCATGACTTGGTAGCCATGTGATTTGTGACATGACTATAACTGTGACTGTGACATCAGTCATATCAGTCACAAGGCATAACTGTCAGGTTCCGCTAATTCAGGGGCTTTCCAGGAAAGCAACACCCTTATGAGGTGGACTTGATCTACGGATACTCAGATGTCTGGAACTCTGGGGTTAAGGCTCCGGGGTTCAAGACGTGAACAGGGGGGGTGGTCCCAGGGAAATGAAACTTGACCCGGGAGTTTCGGGGTTTTGTGGGGGTTGGGAGTTGGCAGGGGTCGAGTCGGAACTGGAGGTTCTAAGATGAGACCCAGTTAGTAAATTTAGAGTCACGAAGTGTGTATCAAACTTAAAGCACGCAATTATTCCAGCGTGCCAGTCAAAGCATGCCAGTCAATGCGTACCAGTCAAACAAAGGGCACGCAACAGTTCAAGTAATATCAAGACTAGCAAATACAGTGGTGAACTATGCTATAAGTACTACGGGGTCGGGTCTTGGGATTTTGAGGTGTCTGGGATGGTTTCCGGAAGGCATTGAGTAGCAGGCCGGGACTGTATACTGGGATTGCGTGTGTGGGGTGCGCGATCAATTGGCATGGGGGGATCGTGATGTGTGATGGCCGGAAGTGGGTAGCGTGATCCAGCGGTTGATGGCAGTCGATCCCGGGGTCTATGAAGCAGGGTTCCCAGGGGGTTGGCTGATGTTGGTTGTGATGCGAGTTAGTGGTGGCATCGGTAGTTGCGGGGGCGGGGCATGTTGTGGAGAGGGTCCTGGGTGAGGTCCCGGGGTTGTTCCGGGGGATTCCAGAAGGGGTCATGACAATAACATTTACCTTTATACTGGCCAAGAGAGAGTTCTCCAATGTTTTTGGTGCTCTACTTCTATAAATCCTCAATATCTCCCTCAGTTCTCCATAAAATGCCTCTGGATCTTTTTCATCAAGTGTGAATCAGTTAGACATTTCTAACAAAATATAAGTATTTTACTAAAGGCTGCATAATTTTCTATTTTTAGCTTTGTCCCATTAAATCACTGATATTTCTGTCAATTCCCCACAAAATATCTTTAAACCACTTATAGTGTGTGCAGATTGATTAAGCAATTAAAAAAACACCCAATATGCCAGAGTCTCTATATAGTCATGCTAAAATATATACATTTTATTATTAAGGTATGATACTAAATTAATGGCTTTGAATAGCTACAACTCCATTTAGCACCAGATGATCTTATCAATGATGTGATCATATCTTTGATAATCCAATCAGATCTGTGGAAATTGCCTTAATTTGTTATTAGTGGCAATGCTTTTAGCTTTATTATTAATTATTTAAGATAATGACCTAATCTCTAAAGACTTGAGCATAGTCACATGATTATAGTCACATGAGTCACATGATTGACTTGAGTATGCATTAGATCAAAATACTGATAAGCTGATTTAACATAATTTAAAGAGAGCTGTTTAAGGTGGTTGCAGCTATATTATTTGCCTACAGTTTTTGGCAGAAGTCTGTTTTATTCAGACTTTTTAATGATCAATAGCTTTATCTAGTCTCATTATTGAGACAAACAATGCTTGCTAGTATAGCCATGTATGAGCAGATATAGAATTAGAAAGCCCTTGCAATAGGCCAGGCCATTAGCTAACTGAATGTGCCTAAATAGGTGGACAAGTCTTAGAAGAACTTTGCCAGAAGGTAAGCAGTAGCCTAGCAATAGCAAATGCCATTGAGTCTGGTATTACTACTATTATTAGTAATAGAAACAATGACATTGATGCCAAAGTAGCTTAAATGAAGAAGGAATATGGCTTTACTGCTATCTGATTCAGAGTAGTCACTTCAATGCATTAAGAGGAGGAGGCAGAAAAGGGCAGCAGGCCTCTTAAAAGAGTACCAATAGCAGCATTATATGTAGGCTAACAGAGTTGGCTACCAGAAAATATATGATGTAGATATAGCTGCAGAAGGAAAGTTGTTGATTGACAACTAAGGAATATTTGAAGAAGCACATGGAGTTATTTCTGTAAATAAAATGAAATACTGGTATATGTCTCAAATGGAGAAATAGTGGTCTCAGCTACAAAGAAAGAGCCTAGTGCAAGAATTAGTATTGCAGGTGCTGAAGAGGAAAGCAAGTCAAGTAACAGACTGTCATCAGAGCCCTTGCAAATAATATAATAGGAATGACTTGCTAATTAGCAACAATATAACTAGAGTGCATATAAGGTGCAGTTAACTAGTGGCAATAGATATCCAAGAAAGAATACTAGAAATAAATGAAGCAGCTAAGAACTACTAGTTCAATATATACAACTATCTCAACCAACTAGTTAATGATGCATTAGAGGTGAAGTTTTACTTTCCAAAGAGAGTCAAAGCTTGTAAGAGCAATGAAAAGCATATTTGCACTTATACCAGTAAGTACTAGTTTTCTTAGTTAAAGGACTAGGTGATAGATGTGTGTTACCATCTGGCAGCCTGTTATTATAGAGTATACTATATATTAACCAGACAATTGAGTATTGAATGTTCAAAGACATTTGGAGAGGACTGTATGACCAATTTATCAGCCCATCCACTATGTAGGATACTAAAAGGCATTAAGAAATGTTGTTTATAAAGACAGCACTAGAGTGCAAGAGTTTTATAATACCTTATTGGAATATATACAGAATATAGAAGTATATCCTAACTCATATATTATCTATAAAGCATTTATAGATAGCCTACTAGCCAAGATGTGCAAATCATTATTTAAGAATAGTAACTTGTCTCCAAAAATAAACTTAGCCAAGAAATTCCTCATTTATGCAATTTGGTGCAAGCAGCTTATATAGCAAGTTACTATAAGCAGTATAATAGTCAAAGGCATATTCAGCCAAGGAAACTTATAAAAATCAGCACCTTTTTGGCTAAAAAGTTTGAAATAGACTACAATTGTAATCCATAATTTATAGTGCAACAAATAGCAGCACCCAATAGAAGAAGTCAGAAGCTTGAAGCTAGCATTAAAGCATGCAGAGCATAAAGAGTAAAAATAATGGGTAAAGATGCTTAGATAGAACTTCAAGCCCCAAAATGAAAATGGTAAGCTAGCTAGAGCTGCATAAGCTTGAGAAAGATGCTTCAATTGTGGTAATATGGACTACTAGTCAAAATAGTGCCCTTATAAGCAGAAAAAGGCATATGTGCATGCTGCCTATATAGTAGCAAATGAGTTAAATGAAGAGTTTGATAAATAATAGTAGAAAGAGGCAGAACAGCCCTTAAGAAACTACAAATGTGGAAGAAAACAATGATGCAGCTAGCATTTTGATCACTGGAGAAGAATACATCATAGTAAATGTATATAACAATAACTATTATAATTGAAATAGTGACTTGGAGTGGTAATGATGACAGAGGCTCTTGAGTAAATTATTAGTGATTGCTAGGTAAAGATGCATAAAGTGCACTTGTACAAAGCACCAAAGAAGTTAAATAGGCTAAAGCTATGATAAATAAAGAAGCAATGCCTAGTGAGTTATGTCAAAGTAAAAAGCCACCCAGTCTGGACATTATGGGATTCAGAAAGTATCACTATGGGGCTGATACTCCAATTTACATATGTGCACAAAATACATATATATCAGTTGATAGAGCCACTAATGCTTTAGTTAAGAATGGTTAGTAGATAATCAATTATCCAATATGGAACCAAAGTGAAAGTGACTATCTTAGAATTGAGTAGAGTTGAATATGTCAATATAGCAAACTTTGATTACTATGATATAATTATTAGAACTCCATTTTATATAGAAAAACTGAGTAATATTCAGCTTTGTACATGATAAAGTGATTGTGAATGGATGGAGTAGCTATGAATGCTAAAAAGGTGTCATTGGAGAATGTCAATAAGCAATTACATTACTATTGTGCTACAAAGTATTACTGCACTGTGAAATAGTCCTGCAGTGCTACTCAACTTTCACTGGGCACTTAATTCCCAGATGCTATATAGTTGCATTCATGCAATAGTAAAAGTAGATGAGGCAAAGATAGCCAAAGCTATTATTCTGGTTAGCCACTAATAACAAGATATTGTACTTATAAAAGATGGTTTTTGATGGGAAGATGCTGTCATTGTAATAAATTTTGTATGCTCCTACAAGGTTAGAAGTCTGAGATGGTGCAATACAAAGTGGCTGCACAATTGCAAATGTGGGAGGTAAAATCACCTTAAGTAAGGAACAATAGGCAAAAGGGCCTAATAAACAAGAATATTCTGCAACTATGCCTGCAAGCATTATAAGAGCAATTGTGCAAGAAGACTAATTAGTATATTAATGTGCACTGGTGGGAGCTAAGACTAGTAGCACAGGTGGCACTACTATTGTGCATCCTAAAGAAAGATGGCATGCTGAGGATGGCACTCAATGTATAATAGCACAATGACAATACCATTCAGGATGTCACTCCTTTACTTGACCAAGAAGTCATTCATAAAGATGTTGTAAAAGCAAAATATAGGTCAAAGATAGACCTCATAGATGTGTATGAGTAAATATGTATCTAGACAATAAATATTTCAAAAATTTGTTTTTGTCCCTAATGGAGATATTCATGAGCAATATTATGCAAATTGAGGTTGTAATGCCTCAGCCACTTTTGAGAGGTTAATGACCTCTATATTCCAAGATATTATTGGAAAATTCATGCATATTTATTTAAATAGCATCTTCATATTTTTGGACTCTATAGAAGAATATGAAAATTATCTGTAATTGTCTTTGACTAATTAAGAGAGTAGTAGCTCTATCTTAAATGGAAGAAATGCAAACTATATAGAGACAAGATAGACTGCCTTGGTCATATTATCAATGATGAAGATATTTACCTAAAAACCTAGAAAAATTGATAAGATTTGGAAGTAGCAAGTGCTACAAAATTATAATAATATATAGCAGTTTGTGGAGCTGGTTAACTATATCAGTAATTCTTTACTAGATATATTAGCTTATACAGGGCCACTCATGGCTATAATCCAAAATAATTCCACTAGAGGCCCCTGCACTAGTGGTACTTCAAGATGATCAAGCAGATTTATACAAAGATACTAATAATTTAACTAATAGATTTCTTTATTAATGAGCCAATATAGCTGGTTTGTGACATCTCAAAGATAGGCATAGAGGCAATGTTTGGTTAACATAGTGATATGTCTGTCTCAACAATGAGATAAGATAAAGCTATTAATCATTCAAAAGTCTAAATAAAACAGACTTCTGCCAAAAACTGTAAGCAAATAACATAGCTGCAATCACCTTAAACAGCCCTCTTCAGATCATATTAAATTAACTTTATGGATAGCCTAAATATTGAGAAATCAGCTTATCAGTATTTTGATTTAAATGGCCTAAAATAACTGGAAAATGTCAATCAATACAAAGAGGGGAAATAACATAAATAAAGGGGAATGTGACATTTAGCAGATTGCCAATTGTCTGTGCTCAGAATTTCCAGAAAGTGAATATCTATCTTAGGCCCAAGGCAATAGTATACTTTAGGTCAATAGTTTGATATATTGTTTGGACCTTCTTTTGGTGTGACTGAGGTTGCATTAACTGAAAAATCAATAAACTCTATTATCCACCTATATATTTTATAAAAGTACTTTGTAAAGTGTAATTTAGCCCCAGAACTTAGTGAAAGCTGATTTATTTGTAATTGCCTCTATTTAGACAAATCTAAATAACCTAATTTCACATCAGTATTAATAAAGGTAATATAAATACAAGTAATAAGTGCTAATCTGGTAGAGGAAGATCTAAAGAAAACAAGTCTAAGAATTCACTCTGCCAGTTGATAAAAACTAATCTGAGGTTAGGTTACATGATAGTCAATTACATGTGACATCACAGTGTGACTGATGTGACTAATGTCATGGTCACAGTCACAACTACATCATAGTAGTAGTGAGGATGAGAAAGCTGACTCTTTTTTATTCCACCATCCTCTTTAGTCCTCTCACACATACTCTATTTAGATATGCTCTCATGCAAGCACTGAGTGCATTCTGTGGAAGTAAGCCAGTTATCAACTAGCAACTAGCTCTGGTTATTGCAAGACCAGGGCTGTATTGAGAGGCTATTGAAGCCTATAATACAAAGCTGCTTAAGGAATCTTTAGAGCTAGTTTTCAAGCTAACTATGGCTTTTCATTGGGTGTATAGTAATAAGCACTAAGCTGTCAACTTTAATAATGCTGATGCACTCCACATTATGCTATAGAATAGAGTTTCTGTTAAGTGGGTGAACTATATCTATATTTATAGTATAATTTATCTAAAACATCAATTTTAGAGATTATCAATATTAATGAATATCTATGCAAAGGCTGATAATAATCAATAAGCCAAGATAGCTTATTATAGGATTTTACCAGCTATTTCTCAGTGATATGGCTGGTATCAAGCATTAGTAGATAACCAACTACATTCCTTCCATAAACAGAAAGTGGAGAATACAAAGAAGATTGACTCAGAAGCTAATAGCTTTTACTATTATATAGGCAAGAATTCACATTAAAAGTGCCTCATTAACTAATAATGGCTAGAATCCTCTATGGAGAGTCACAACAACTCTATTGCATTTATGCTAAGAGTTAGCTTTAATAAGCTGGAAGAAATGGCTATAGTAGATGCAGAGCCATCAGAGTCCATTTCATTGGATAGCAGACCACTGCTTCTATCTACTGTAACTAATATTGCACTAGATGTAGAGATGGAAATATAACCTGTGGAGTCCACAAGCAAGTTCATTGCTTCTAGCATGGCTGACATTAAGGAGGGGCAATTGAGCCCCTGAACTATTTATGTCATAGTTGAGCTTAGTAGGAATTATTAATCAGGTGTAAAAAGCAATGTGGTGCAAGTTCTTACTGTTGGAGTCCATTTGCAACAGTATATCAGCAATGGTGAAGTCTGGAGCATTGCATTTAAGAATAATGGGCAGTGGCAGATTAAAATGTTGGAGGATGGAGGTAAGGATAAACACTCTTTTCAGGAGTTTGAAAATGCTTTGACAGTTAGAATCTCAGTTCCAAAGGTGATCCTTCTGGGTTAGGCAGTTAAGGCATTTGGTAATGCCAAAGTAGTTGTCAATAGATTGCCCCTAGAAGCTAGCAAAACCTAAGAAGGATTGTACTTCTTTAATATTCCATAGTTTTAGTTAGAAGATGATTGCTTTGACTTTGGCTAATCAAGGCAATCACCACAGATCTGATGGGATCTAATGAGATCTGATGGTATCTGATGGTATTATCCAAGATATGATCACATCAACTAATAAGATAATCTATTGCTAAATGGGGTTGTGGCTGTGCAAGGCCATCAATTTAGCATCACATCTTGATAATAAAGAGTGGGTATTGTTTTGACTGCCTAATTAATCTGCATACAATGAAAGTTGTCCAAAGGCATTCTATAGTGAACTGATAGAGGGATCAGTGATTTGATGGAAAAAGCTAAATTTAGTTGTTGAGGAAAATTGAGCAGGTGTTGATAAAATGCTTATATCTTAACAGAAAAGCCACTAAATCCTATTGTGTTTGGTATCACTGGAAAAGTCTGATTAATCTGTATCTAATGAAAGTTCAAAGACATTTTGTGAGGAATTGACAGAGATATCAGTGATTTAATGGGACAAAGCTAAAAATAGTTGTTGGTGAAAATTGTGCAGGCTTTAGTAAAATACTTATATTTTGTTGAAAATGTCTAACTAATCCACACCTGATGAAAAAGGTTTAGAGGCATTTTGTGGAGAACTGAGGGAGATATTGAGAATTTACAGAAGCAGAGCACCAAAAAGATTGGAGAACCCTCTTTTGGCCAGGAAAATTTATACCAAGTCTCTTGGGGCTGGAAAATGAAGGCCCAATAACCAGAAAATAACTCAGAATAACTGGAAAATGTCACATGTCACAGAAAGGGGAAATAATATAAATAGAGGGGAAATTTGTGACATTCAGCAGGTTGCTGATTGCTTACACTCAGAATCCCCAGAGAGTGGATATCTTAGGCCCAAGGCAATAGTATACTTTAGGTCAATAGTTTGATATGCTTTTTAGACCTTCTTTTTATGTGACTAAGGTTGCATTGACTAAAAAATCAATAAACTCTATTACCCACCTATATATTTTATAAAAGGACTTTGTGAAGTATAATTTAGCCCCAAAACTTAGTGAAAGCTAGTTCATTTGTGATTGCCTCTATTTAGACTGATCCAAATAACTTAATTTCACATCATTATATTTCTGGAGTTATTCTAAAATATATTAGACATATTTTTGGTGCTCTGTGAGTGAGTTGGTGTCAGAGGACCAGTTTCTGGACCGTGTCCAACTCTATTCCAAGCTTAGTCCAACAATATGCCTGCTCCTAGCAGATCCAACCAGCTGCTTGGCCCACCCTTTCCCCTTCCATCTCTTAGTAGTCAGCCTTAATGAGTCATATGCATAGACTTTACTCAGCATTGATTATTATTAGCCATACTCCATTATATACTGGGGCCCAATTAGTAAACAGTATTAGTAATAACACACCCACTGATGTAGTATATATAAGCAGCCTGTGGATAGAATATTCCCAGGCTGAACAATAACAGTGTTCTTCTGGCCTATCCACTGAACTGACCATAAGCTTCTCTAGTGACATCCAACCCTCTGTTAGCCTTACTTGTCCCTTGCCTGACTCTTGCCTGCCCTCATGCTTGCTTGACTCTCACTTGTCACTCACACTATTGGCTCTGTAAAAGGAGTTCCACAAACATCAAGTGTTTCCCTTACAGTTGGAAAAAATTAAGATATTGTTCAGATATATAATGACAAAATTATTATTTATATTGTAGAAGATATCATTTATAAAGTATTGGAACTGTCAGGAGTCCAGTTTCTGGACCATGTTCAACCCTATTCTAAGCTTAGTCTGATAATATGCCTATTCCTAGCAGATCTGACCAGCTGCTTGGCCCACCCTTTTTCCTTCTATCTCTTATTAATCATCAAAAAGTCTAAATAAAACAGACTTCTGCTGAAAGCTGTAAGCAGTTCTGCCAAACACTATAAGCAAATGACATAGCCAGAACCACCTTGAAAAGCCCTCTCCAGATCATAAATCAGCCTTATTAGTGGCCTAGGTGTTGAGAAATCAGCTAATCAGTATTTTGATCTAATGCACACCCAAGTCAATCATGTGACTATAGTCATGTGATATGTGCACCCAAATCAATTATGTGACTATGCTCAGATTTCCAGAGATCAGATAACTTATTTTAAAGAAAGCATTATACCTTGACAATAAAATAAACATATCTCAGCAGGAATATATGTGAACCCCTACATATTGGGTATTGTTTTGATTGCCTAATCAACCCACACACAATAAAAGTTGTCCAAAGATATTCCATGGTGAACTGATAGAGGAATCAGCAATTTGATGAGAAAAGCTAAATTTAGCTGCTGAGGAAAATTGAGCAAGTATCAGTAAAATGGTTATATCTCAACAGAAAGACTACTAAACCCTATTGTGTCTGGTATTGTTGGAAAGGTCTAATCAATTTGCACCTGATGAAAAAGGTCCACAGGCATTTGGGAAAGAACTAAGGGAGATATTAACAATTTACAGAATTAGAGCACCAAAAACATTGGAGGACCCTCTCTTGGCCAGAAAAATTTACACCATTATTCTTGATGGTAAGACTACCAAACCCTATTGTGTTTGGTATTGTTGGAAAGGTCTAATTAATTTGCACCAGATAAAGAAGGTTTGAAGGAATTTGGTAAAGAACTGAAGGAGATATTAACAATTTATAGAGAACCCTCTCTTAGTCAGGAAAATTTATACCAAGTCTCTTGAGACTAGAAAATGGAGGCCCAACAGCTAGAAAATGGCCCAGAATAACTAGAAAATGTCATGCATGATAGAGAGGAGAAATAACATAAATAAAGGGAAATTCTGTAATATTCAGCAGGTTACTGATTGCCCATGCTCAGAATTCCCAGGGAGTAGTTATCTTAGGCCCAAGGCAATAGTATACTTTAGGTCAATAGTTTGATATGCTTTTTAAACCTTCTTTTGGTGTGACTAAGGTTGCATTGACTAAAAACTAATAAACTCTATTATCTCATCATCTGACCCTTTATTGTTAGAAGGCTTCCGGGCCTTCTGGTAGAGATATTTCTTGGAACTTGAGGCCATAGGGGTAACAATTTGGTCGGTGACTAAGGGTCACTATCGAGCTGAGGAAAGTGGGACACCGTTTGAGATAGAAACGTGTTTATGTTGTTGTGTCAGGGATATGCAGTGGTTGTGTCGAGGAAGAAATTCATGTTCTTTCGACCCCGGAATTTATAGACGATCCGTAGTAATTCATGCAGACGACACTATAAGAACATCTGTGGGTGCGTTTTCTTGTTCGAGGTACAACAAAACATTATCTTAGAAATATCCACAATATCCTGCATAGTGAAGAGGGAAGCAAACCAACAGCTCTTTCCTTGTTGACTAGGGAGCAAGCTCTGTCATTTTACCGACATGACTTGGATAGTGAGTCTTCGTGCAATGCACGGAGTGAAGGAAACAAAGGCTCAGTACTGCTTGGAATAGAGGACATGCGACTTCTCCTAACAACGATAATATGTCTACCTATTTTCCTTTCGAATAAGGACTTTTTTTTATTCTTCGTGGTGAGTGTGGCGTCATTGTTCTTGAACAAGTGCATTCGAGTTTCCACAACAAGGCAGTTTCTATCTGAGGCGACGATTTATGTCGGCTTTGTTATATGTTCATGATAGAGCGTCTTGTTATTGTGTAAGGCCGACAGCCCGGGTGTTAGAAGGATACGAGTTAATAGTGATGTTTATAATTAATATGATTAATCATTTCTAATGACTCTTCGGCGAATACCGGAATGAATAATTGTTCAACACCTATCTAAAACCGGAAAATCAACCACCAACCAAATCAATCAGGAAACCAGTTTCTGTTCATCTTCTCCAACACCGCCGATTTGGTCACTCTGTGAGAAAGTACTCGAACTTATATTCATGTTGATCTTCACCGTGACGTTTCCTGTGGAAATATTATCCGACATCATTCGACAAGCGACCCTTGTGCCAGAATTACTCAATACTTCTCCCTCAATCTATTTTGAGAGTCGCAATACAATAATTAAAGACTTTTGCGAGTCCATGAAAACGAAAGTCTCTCTCTCTTTGGTTTCAAAGTCTTTCCATGACATTATGGAGAGTTACCTCTACGAAGTTGTGATGGTATTCCAGTTTGCATACGTTCCAATCCTCCTGCAACGTTTGCAATCTAGAGTACCAAGGTCTACTATCCCTCGAGGTCATCAATGTCAACGCCTTGACCTCTATCTGGGTGTTGGCGACGTTGATTATAAGGACGAGGCGTGGTACGAAGGCGGTCACACTTTATGGGGACTGATTCCTGCGTGTCCCAACCTGAAGATACTAGTGGCTCGAGTAGTTTCAGCCATGTGTTTGCCGTGTCTTACTCACAACGCTTTGTGGAAGACTATTGCCACGTGTTTAGCGAAGACCATTTGTCGCCTTGACTTGTACGGCTTTGAGATCCGTATGGACCGTGTGGAGATGATGCTACGATATCTTACGGAACTTGAAGCATGTAGCATTGTCAATGTCAGGACATTTGATTCCCTCAAGAATACCTACGATGACGAGGAACCGAAGATGCGCGTTATTTCTCGGGGGAGGTGCTATGCATCTGTGTTGATCAAAGATGACTGGGATTATTCGAAGCCTTCTGGTTACTTCGACGCTTCGACCGTGTCGGAACTCAAGGCAGCCAAAGAAAATTCTTGTTGGCCGCCATACAATGCCTCCGCACCATACACTCTTTCACATCTACACACATTACGTCTTGATACATTTGATTCGAAGAGGATGAATCAATTCAACTGCCCTCGTCTGCGTCATCTCGATATGTACTGTCGTTCCAAGACTGAATGTCTCAGCAGTAGTCAAGGGTTTTTCCCAGAATCTCTTTCACACCTCACGTATGTTGGAGCGGCTTCTTCCATTGCACAAATAATCGGATTTTTCCCTCAGTTGCGGCATTTAACTCTTTCTTCTGAATTATGCAACAACATTCCTGATTCCCACTTCACACATCCTCACCTATGCCTTGAAGTCGTTGAGCTGGCTACCTGGAGGTGCTTTTTCGGACCCCAGCCACAGATCAAGGACATCCTTACCGGAGTTCGAGCCAAGAAATTGCCCAGGCTACGCCTCATTCAAGTCACCCGGCCCGGGAAACCCAGTCATTCTGATGATGTATTTCCTGACGAGGAGAAAGATTGTGCAGATTTAGGTGTAACTTTGCAAGTGGTCATAAGAGAAAAACCCATCTTCTATGGCATGGATAGAGAACATCACGGCTGAGCCACCAAGATTAATTGTATGCATGATAAGTCCCCTCTGTACCAAGTTGAATAAAAATCCACTGTCGGAACTTGTTCAAACCTTAATTGCGTTAACATATGATAGGGCAGGAGTAGTGTAGAAATAGTTTGAAGCATTCAGGATCATCAGGGCCAGGGCCAGGCATGTGTTGATATCATCTATCATCAGTATGCGCTGTCAATCACAGCAATCAATACAGTTGAACACCTCTGAACCCATACCCCTCCGCGGGCCCCTGGAGCTATGTGTTATGAGGGAGCATGTGTTATAAGGGAGTTGACAAAAAAAAGCCTAAAATCATAATTGATGTTCTAGCTGTTGGAGGCATATTTTATGAGTAAACCAGCCAACTATGAGCAAAAAAGTCAGTAATCTGTGAAATAATGATAGTTTTTAAAAGAGGCTAAAATACAATCTAATTCATGGGCAATTGGATCTTCCATACCATTGGTGGAACTTCTTATCAGTGAAGTGGCTTGTAGAACATCATGCTTTGCAAGGCATGGCTGAATTACTTCACCATCATTGATGTTGTCATCCCCACCAGCAGTCTCTGCATCTTTTCATGTGTTTTGTGC
>QLON01002294.1:0-14148 GCA_003313675.1 Termitomyces heimii | reverse complement strand
CTCACTTTTTTTATCTCCAACTTCTTCATTGCCTGAAGCATCTTCTTCACTTTCAGAATCCATTATAAGTTCACTATCAACTAAATTAGGTGATTTTGCAGCTATTAAATCTAATAAGTCATAAAATAAATAATTTGAATATAACAAAATATACTTCTTTCATTCTTATACTCTTTTTCAATGCAATCAATAAGTGCAGTATCATGAGCTTGCTATGATGCAGTTACTGCCTTTAATCCACCTTGCTTATTCATAATACCAATTTGACATTTAAGAGAAGCAAATTTAGAAGGATAATGCAATGATTTATTAAGTGCAGTTACTTTTTATGCCTGCTCTATATATTGCAATTAAGCACTCTCCAGCCATGCTAAATCAGAATCAACATGATGCTCTGTATTGTACAAAAGCTTTATATTAGAAGGAAAATGCCAAGAAGCTAATTCTTTAAATGTTGAAACCAAAGTACATTTATAGAGTTTAAGCAAGTGCTCACAGATCTCTTTATGACACTTTTGAGATAAAGGTTGACCATAGTTATACTCTTCTTGCATCAAGTGTTTTGCAGTATTTTCCAATTCTTCTTCAAACATCTGTTTAAAGTTAGTCTTAAATTTTTGAATTAAAAAAAATAAGACTTACTTTATAAATACCTTGCAATGCATGAAAAGCTAACATCTTTAGTGTTTTGATAGATTTTTTAGTTACTAAATCCATGGTAATGCAATGACAAATTGGATTCTTTATATAGATTTCATAGTTCTTCTTAATTACTATATTTGCAGCATCAATTTAAGAATTCAGTGTGTATATAAACTGAAAATATATAAGATCTTCTATAAACTCTGCAGCCAGTTCTGATTTATCCATAGATTCATCTGTAGAAGTTTCCACAGGCCCTTTTAAGTACCATTGAGCCTAGCCAGTAATAGAGTCAAGCATATATACAATACAAAGTTGCTTAAAATACAAATATTATTAGTATGATTCTTGCTGCTTTTTTGTACATCTCCTGTTTTCCAAGAATAAATTGTGGTGGATAAAATAAGGTTGAATAAAGCAATGTTAGTGGAAGCATAATTAGTTTCATTAGGAGATTTGAGCAAATGCTTGTGCTTTTCAATTTCTTCATCACTCATATTATCTAGAATAGCTATAAAAATAGCAGCCATTTTATTTATTCCTTTTAATGTAGGATCTTCACCTGAAGCACTAACAAATTTAAAAGTTTCTGCCATATACAAAGGGCTATTTTCCCCTTTCAAATGATATTGCATATAATAGCATCAAATATTTTCAATCTTAAGATGCAATAACAAAACATAGTATGTAGCCAGCAATTGATAGCCTGCAAAATATCTTGAGGCTCTGCATTAGGATTGTAAGCACTGTGAATATTCCATAAAATAGAATACAATGTTGGAGTTTTAGGCATATAGATTGTCTAGCTCAAATAAGCTAAAACTATTAGTTTAAATTGAGATGCCATCTGAAAGAATTAAGATAATTATTTTTTTGATATCAAAAAAATAATTGTTCAAATACATATCAAAACCAATGTTTCCTCATGCTCTGTCATCAGATCACATAGAGGTAGAATAAACTCTATGATAATCAAAGAATGTGCTGTATTATAAGCAGAATAAAATGTTTGTGCACCAAAATGATTAGCTATAATCCATAAACACTTGTTATGAAATTGCTCCAGTATTTTCATAGTTGCTTTATTATTTGCATATAATAAAATTATTTGGCTAGCCATTGAGTAATACTTTTATAAAGACTATCAATATAATCTTGATGCATTTTATGATAATATATCTTGATATCTTTTATTATCTGCTTTATGTCAAAGCCAAATAAATATAAATGGTCCATGAAAATAGTGTTGAAGGTGACAAGATGCATGTAGAGCTCATCATCAAGCAAATCAAAGCAAATCTGCTTTTGCTCAAATTCTAATTGATCAAATTCCCATAATTGATTTATAATAGCCTTGCAAATCAGTTGGAATTCATCAAATGAAACTCCTTCTGCTGTGATAATATTGACATTAGGAAATTTAACTAGAGGGTGACCAGAAAAGAAAAGCTCAAATGTAAGAGCTATCTAATTAATATAGATAATAGCATAGGCACTTGAAACATGGTACTAATGCTTGAATATAGCCACAGTGAAAGGCATATCATGATGAAAGTAAGGATTGTAGCACAGGTGAGAATAAGTATAAGTCAAGTCAATGGAGCTCAATGCTATCCAAATTCATTATCTCTTATTATCTGTGCAAATAACAACTGAGCACAAGACCTGCTTAATATCATCAGCAGTCTTGTTTGAATGAGCATTTAAGGCATCAAAAAAGAGGATGAGGGAGTTGTGAGCCTTTTTTTCAACCTGAAATAGCATCTTGTTACTAGCCAACTTGATCTTAATATGTTTGGAATTAGGATGTTTATTGATTTGATCTATTAAGAGAATTATTTTTTATACTTTAAAAAAATTATTATTCAAGCTACCAACACCCTGCCCCCCAACCCTGGGGACCTCCCAACCATGACTACTCCCTTCCTAAACCACCAGTTACACATGCTTTGGAGGGTCTCGGTGCTGAGGGGGGAGTGATGTCACAACCCTCCTCCGGAGTCCCCTGGGACAGCCTCAGAACCCCACTCAGGACCTTCTTTTGTCAACTCCACAACATGCCCCACCCCCACAACTACCAATGCTGCTATCAGCCAACTCCCCCAAGAACCCTGCATTACAGACCCCAGAATCAACTGCTGGCAATGATTGGATCACACAGCCCACTCCTGGCCATCACGCATCACAACTCCCTCTGCACCAATTGATTGCATGCCCCACACACATGATCCAAGTATACAGTCCCTGCCCACTACTCAATGTCTCACGGAACCCATCCCAGACACCCTGGAACCCTGAGACCTAACTCCACAGTACTTATAGTGTAGTTCCCCACTGTATTTGCTAGTTTTTGGATATTACCTGAATTGTTGCATGCCCTTTGCTTGATTGGTATGCACTGACTGGCATGCTTTGACTGGTACGCTTTGACTGGCATGCCTGAATAATCATGTGCTCTAAGTTTGGTACACACTCCATGACTCTTAACTTGCTAACCAGGTCTCATCTTAGAACCTCTGGTTCTGACTTGACTCCTGCCAACTCCCAGCCTCCACAAAACACCCAAAACCCTGGATCAAGTTTCATTCCCCTGGGACCACCCCCCCCTGTCTGCGTCTTGAACCCCGGAGCCTTAATCCTGGAGTTCCAGACACCTGGGTATTCATAGATCAAGTCCACCTTGTAAGGGCATTGCTTTCCTAGAAAGCCCCTGACTCAGCGGAACCTGATACAGTACATTAAAGAATTAAACTTGCACAATTACTTAATCTAAGGCTTGAAAAGTGCCAAGGATAGTTTAAATTGACTGATCACTAAATGACTGCTGGTATGAGTTGGTCAGGGTATAAGCTTGAAGGCTGCAATAAAAGACTAACTATTGAACCTGCTCTGTCTGAAGGCAAATTGCTACTGGATGGCCTTGTTAAAGTACTTGAAAAAAATTATAATTTAAATATCAAAAAAATAAGATATAGGTTTTGAGCCTGAAACAGGTGTTAGAGAAAGTAGTAGTTGATAATTGATGCTAAAGCATGGTATTTTCAGAGCTGGAGTCTTGAGCAGTTGCTAAATGACTGCTCTATTTTCAAATTAAATGTAAGAGCTTAAAGAGTAAATATCAACAAAGATGTTGGCTTGATTATCTTACTGCAGTGCTCAAAAAATTCAGATGCAGGTTTCAAGTCTTGAAAAGCTGTTAAAGCATGCAATTATTGATGATTGGTGCTAGAGCATGGTATTTTTCTAGCTCAGGCCTTGAGTAGTCACTAAACAGACTGCTATATTTAAAGGCAGATTGCAAGTGCTTAAAAATTGAACATGACTAAAGAAACAAGCTAGATACCTTTATTGAGGTCTTGAGAAAATTATTTTTTTGATGTCAAAAAAATAATTAGCAGGTTTTAAGCCTTGAAGAGGTGCCAAAAGATGTAATCACTGATAATTGGTGCTAGAGCATGGTATTTTCTAGCCTCAAGTGTTGAGCAGTCACTAAACAAACTGCTATGTTTAAAGGCAGATTTCAAGTGCTCAAGAATTGAACATGACTAAAGATACTACTGAGGTCTTGAGAAAATTATTTTTTTGAAGTCAAAAAAATAATTGGCAGGTTTTGAGCCTTGAAGAGGTGCCAAAAGAGGTAATTACTGACAATTGGTGCTAGAGCATAGTATTTTTTTAGTTCAGGCCTTGACACCTATAATTTTGAATCAAAAGTCCCAAAATGCATGTTTTCACCCTGCTGGAGGCTTCTGAAAGAGGGCTCTCAGCCTAGTCGCTACCAGGCAGCATAGTATTGCAATGTATATTATTAGGCATTGGCTCGGAATTTTTCAGTATAGCACAAGCTACGCCGACGGAGCTACGCAGTGTCCCATAATTCCCAAGCAGTCTTTTCACTACGACTTTCCGACTTACAGTTAGGTTGGAACATACTGGTATCACTCACATTGTATGTATCCTGACTTTTTCATTTATGAGTGTTCATGCGACTCAATGTTGTGACGGTTTTCGTGGAACTTTTGTTATATACGACCCTGACGACCCTTACAAAAAGATGTATGATGTTGAGAATGGCAAGTTACCATCATACACGGTATGTATGCATTGTCTTAAAGCAATGCATAGAATCAACAACTATTGCATTGGCTGACTGGTAAGTTCCAAACTGTCACAATGATCCCGTGGGATTCAAATAACGCGTCAAAATTCAGGTACCAGCACCCTTGCGTACCCAAAGGCCCGTGGCTACCCTCATCAATGGGCTCGGTCGTTCTGTAGACGGTACCGCCACTCCATTGGCCGTCATCAACGTTGAAAAAAAAAACAAACAAAAGATAAGCGCCGGCCTGTGCGGGATCATACGCGCCGCCCTAACTAACTAAGAGGACTTTTTGTCGTCGAGCCGCGTGCACATGCCAGAGCTGGTGATATACATGCAGCCGAGCCCGTCGGACTCGTCGCTCTTCATGCACACGCCGTCGAGCAACTCGCTCGAAAAACTCGGCCTCACGACCCACGGGCATCCCGTACTGGAGGCTGAGGGGTACGATAGTCCCGCGCTGCTGGACGAGAGGATCAAGCTGATGCGCGACGAGCGGAGGTACCGGTTGTTGCAGAGCCATCAATTCCATCATTCGTGTGAGCAGTATCGCGTCATGTCTTGTCCCATGTCATCTGCTTATTTTGTGTCTTTTTGAAGTGACTCTTCCGTTCTGGGAGCCATCGCAGGTCAAGCTTGGTGCCGAGGGGTATCGCTTCCTTGCGACACTTTGCCTGAGGTAAGCCAGATTAAAATAAATGACAAAAACTTCGCCCACACTTACGAAGATACCGTGTCACTCTTGCCCCTAAAAGTAAGCAGTGTAACAAACGCATCGTACCCTCTCTGCACCGCGTTCCGCTTATCCTGGCGCTGGCTCCCAGATGACACGTGCCCATATACATAAAGCGACGGTAACCCACGCACTGCACTGTCCATGCTCTTCTCGGGCGAAAAAGCATTAAAAAACGTAACAGACCGTCCCTCCGGCTTGAGAAACTCATTCTCATTTCGCAGGACACGAGACGGCGCATATGAATGCCGAGTCCATGATGTATCGGTACAGGAAGCATCTAGAGGTGCCAAAGAGGTGGTTCAATGCCAATGTTGATGTAATCATGCAGATCTACGAGCCGATGCATCATATCCAGAAGGAAGAATTGTTTTTGGGTGTGTTTCTTTCGAGATTTTGTTTTCGATAACTGATGTTTCTATTTCTCTAGTCGTTGGTACCCTCGAGGCACAAGAATATGCACTTTTTGTGAGCCATAATCATTCCGAGGGACAGGTCTGGCTTTTCTTCTTGCGGTTGATCTCGCTGACTTTGATTTACACCTCAGGCTCACTTCAACGTCTTCTCGTCACGCAGGAACGGCCAGCCCTTGGGAACGTTCACCACCGACAAAGAGTTCCCACTCGAAATGGGCGGCCCCACGTACAATGAACTCATCTCAGACCACGCTATCCCGTCGATCAAGGTATCCAAGGTTGGCTCGAACTGGGAAAGGGTCCTCATCGCTAGGCTCTGTTTCAAGCCGGATGCTTCGGAACCAACATCATTGTGAAATGGATACTTCTGTTCTTTGCATCGAGACTCTGTAATGCCTTTTGTTTTCCCTTGTTATGTTAAAGAAACAGTTATATACATCTCGAGAATATGGGGTGTGGTAGCAACTTTATTTGTAATAGGAAAGACTGGTAGGTGATAAACTGACAACCATGAAATAAGCATTCTATCCGATCCGTAATTACAATTTCCAGGCATCGGGTATTGGGTATTCATCAAATCAAATGTCGAGTCAAAAAAAAGCGTATATATCCAGTCAAGCGAAGGAAAAGGAACGAAACAGAAGTCAATGACATCAGCACACTTGAGCATGCGTGCGTTTGAGTTTGAAAAAGAAATGACTGTCACCTCACTTGGCCCCAAAGATCAGCATGTCACATCCCCACCTCCACCTGCATCTACACAAGTTCCACACCTCTCTCCACCACTCGTGCTGGCAACCACACTCATTCCCTCATCCGTGTTATCCCACCTCTCGCCACCACCGAGTCCAGCAAGTTAGCTATTCTGATTAGAAATGAAGCCAAAAGCTAAGGAGAAAAATAGACTATATTGAGTGGCATTTTAAATGAAATGCCATGGGTCTAGTACTAGAACTTCTCAAGCGTCGAAACCGCTCCTAGATTCTTGAGCAGGTCGCGTGTATTGCATCAGTCGTGTGACCGGGGGGTGCGAATGCGGGGAAGGTGTATAGACAGTATACCATCTGCGATATGGAACGATAGTCTGCGCCTCTGCTACATTCCCAGTCGAAGTGCACTAGGGACCCGGCGCCATCTTCGGCGGAGTTCGAGGAGGTAAGGAAGTGGGAGAGGAGGGAACGGATGAAGGCTGAGCGGGGAGTACTAACGACTTGTAGTTTCTTGGCGGGTGTGAGGGCCATGCTGAGCTGGACGCGCTGTGGGACGGCGGGTCAGTGATATAACTAATGTGAGTTAAGAAGAATTCAAATATTCGATCCGTGACGAAACAGAATGAAAAATTTAAAGAAATCAAAAAGAAGAGTGAGGTTAGGCTGCTGAAGGGTGAACATACCTGGAAATTTTCACGCTCGTCGCGGTCTGTCACATCTGTGTATTCAACACATACGATCTGCTTATTCGCAGAAAGCTTGCGATACTTCAGAGGTAGAAGCTTTTTCTTCAACTTGCCTCCACCAGCAGCAGTGTCGGTATACCAGAGTTTCTGACTCGTGATTATATGTTCAGGATCGGGTTTAGGGTTACAGAATGGCAAGAACAAAGAAATTCAGTTTACGGGTCTTTATCTAGCATCGCGCGCACGTTGTTAAAATAGATAGATGAAAGAGGACAGAGACATACGTGGTATCTACTCAAATAATCAGTTTCACGAAAATTAGGAGAACAAAGGGTCAACGCACCAAGCCGTCCATGAATCGTTGTATCGACGTCAATCTCTGCTTCCCGTCAATGCAGTGCGTTTTTCATGAAACAACTGATAAGATAACAGGGCGAACGTAAAAATTCCTAAAAACACTGTCAATAAGTCCAACCATCTTCGTATCGGGCCACACGACGTCGCGCTGATAATCCGGGTCCAGCTTAATGTCGTCATTGTGCATCTGGTCTTCACATTTGCTCCTGTCAGTAAGAATGCCCAGGCCGAGACCTAGGCCAGAAACGGACCGTAGAGAGCCTGCGCAGTTGTACGTCGTAGCATGAGAGAGCACAAAGAGGAACTTACCTCGATCAATGAAGGATAGTAAATATAGCAGAGCTAAAATTGGCATAAGGCGCGCGTCAATCTTCCTGTACAGCTTCTTTTCCTGTGCTTCGGTAAGCTTGGGAGGGGGAGGAAGCGTGGAATCCCCGCCGAAGTCAAATTTAGCGGAATCATGGAACTCGACTAAGACCTTCTCGTCGTGACCGTGAATCTCTTTCTCAGCGCATTCCAAATTCGGTATCCCCCCGACGGAGACAAATTGCGTTTTTTCCTTTTCGACTTGGAAGAGCTCGCACGGTATTCGTCCTCTTCTTCTGAGAGATCTGTGAGGTCCGAATAGTCTTCGTTATCGCGACGCCGCTAAGTCCTAATACAATAGCGCATATCCGCCACGCATGTCTGTTAACGTCCGATCAGCTTCTTTTCCAGCGTCTGCACATGTCTCCCGAGTTTTCGCCACTTTCGGGGATGGACGAGATGTTGCTCGGCGCGTCCATCCCGCCGGATGCTATTGCGGTTGAGAATGTCGCTGACGACGAAGGAGCGTTCACTGTTAACTTTGAGATTGCGCATTTCCAGAAACGCATGCTCATCTCGAAACACGTTCAGCTCGACTTCATTGCTCGAGGTATTTCCAGTTTCTAGTGTCCAAGGAATTTTGGCCGATATTAATCATTTTCAGCTTGAATGTGGAGATTAGAGTTTTTAATTGCTGGGTCATCCAGACACCGTGACGGACTCCAGCAGGGATCATGGTGTATCTCTCTTTCTCTCCTAGAAAATAGCCCTCCAACGTGGATTGATTCACGCTAAGCGCCATCCCTGCCAAGCTCACCATCGTCCCTTATGGATTGCCTTCGGCCCAAACCCCAAGCCAGCTATTGCAATAAGACTGCGGTCGTCCCAGCAATTGGCGGCCTATCCGAGTGCTAAATCACATAACGCTTGAGGATTTTGCTCGGCAATAGTAGTGCAGCTTGATGACAGCACCATGGGGTCCAGTCTCCAGTATACGTAAGTTGAAACATCCACCGGTAGAGGTGATGAAGAGGTGCTTCTTATATTGCGTCTGATGAGACGCTCAGAGCGCGCCTCGAGGCGCGTCTTGTTCGCTCCGCGGAAGACTCTGAGTGCACTATTTGTTGATCTGCGTCCCTGTGATATTTGACTTTTTATACCGGGCAGCCTATATTTTCCCGACAGCACGTCTCATCTGGGAATGATTCCTTCTACTGATTGCCCTCTGAATAATACCATTCTTCATATAACGACTCTACTGTCATGAATCTACCCTTTATTTATGAGCTTCCGGGTCTGGATGCCGTGAGCCCATCTCTATGTCATGCTCATGAGGAATACTCTGCGCCTGTTCAGATTTCCCTGCAACCTTTTCTTGATCGTTGCTCGCCTTTCGGAGTGCGTCCTCGTCTCCTCTAGTGAGCTCCTTGTGCTTGATCATCAGGATACTTGCTACGGTCGCAGCAGCCGTGAGCGCAGCATTCAGAATGAAAACCAGACGAAAACCCCGCGTGAAGCCATGGTTCAGGATATATGTCGCTGCAGAGGCCTAAATCACGACTGAAGCAAGCGAGGTGATGCTCGAGGGGTCATCAACAATTTTTGATATGACGGAGTCGGGAAGAGAGAGATTTTTCATGGACGTGGTGCGGGAGTTATTTCTGAACGATTGATATGGGCAAACGGAAGGGAGGGGAGTGGAAGACGCACATTAGTGTAGAGCTTATGGCAAGCGTCAGTGTGCTACCAAGTAGTCGGACAAACTACGATTCGTTCTCAGGATATTGGAATTAAATAGAAATTGAATCCTCATGGTTACGGAATGCTGTGACGACAGACATGTCCTTTCGAGACACGCTGGCTTGTGCAGCTACGGTCGTTGTCTGTAGGGTCTGAGAGGAGTCGATTGAAGCGGATATATAGAGAAATACGGAAGTGGGCTTACTAGGCCAGCTCGAACCCCGGCAAGCAGCATGTATATAACCAGAACCACTTTTGAAGAATGCACAGTGATCGTTGACAGGCAGCCGGACACGATAGCCCAAACGGCGAAGCCAAGGTAGATGATTGTCTGTATATGATTTTAGTGCAATGGGATAGACAACGGATGAGGATGCTGACACGATATCTTCCCGTGCGACTCACAATAACGCCCTAATCAAGCTCATGAGATACATTATCCATACCGTAAGATGGTACGCACAGCTGTCCAGCTCGAGACCATTTGGCTGACCAGCAAAGGGATTAAGAATATTCCTCCTCGAAAGGGAGAATACCTAAGCCAACTTGGAAGAATAACGGGAGGGGTCCTCTCAGATGACTTTGGGAAGGCACATTTGCACAGCGTGTTCGAATTCTGGACCCTTGCCCACGACACAGTGAGGTAACGGGTCTGCGGGGCTCTCTTCGGAGTTTCATCAACAAGAGTAAAAGTGACATACACACTCTGTATCCGGATCAAGAGCTCCACAAGCGCCGCGAAATCAGGCCGGGACATGTCCCTCCACCCGGCAATCGCTACAGATGCATAAACAAACCGAACAGCAAGACGCGGAACTTCCTATACTCTGCGCCGTCAGCGTTGCGCAGGACGCTCAACAAGAGCGGCATTATAGCAGTATAATGCTAAGACAAGTCAGCACCAATGCCAGCCTTGACAAGAAACGCACCTTGGCAAACATTCACTCGCTCACATTCGCAACCATCGCGAGGGTAGTGATGGCCTGCTCCTGGACGTACCTGCGGGACTGCGGGGTGTCTGCGTCAGAGTTGAGGCGGCGCAAGGGGCAGGCAATGATGAGGTCGAGGTAGGGCAGGAGGGTACCGCGCGCGTGGATCGAGTGAGTATGCTGGAAGACATGGGACAACGACAGACCTTGCTGGTCCCGTCGCCAATGGCAGCATGGGGGACACGCCAGTTGTAGCTCGGGAGCATGGAGGGGATGTACTGTGCGAGGCTAGCATGGTTAAACGGAGGAACACAGTACGGACCTGGAACGCAGGCGGGAGCACTCGAACAACAACCAGGTAATGTCGCAAATTGTGTCCCCCATCGTCCTCGCATACGCCCGCCTTCTCCTTGCCGTCTACACGCTCTTTACGCTCCTCTTCACCCTCATCTGTAGTTAATGAGATTTATTTCATAATTAACTTTCTGCTATAATAAGAGCTTGTTCTTAGTTCCATTGACTATATCTGTCAATTCTTCTTACTATTGCTGCTAAAAACAAGAAATATCTTCCTTCTAAAGCATCCTGCCTTTTGTCTTGCCTTGATACACACTGGAGAGTGTTTCACAATTGTTGATTTTGCTAAGCATGCCCTCACTCCATACTGCTTATGCATCACAAGCATCTGATCCACACTTTAATTGAATACATGTAGTTATATTATCAGATTCTGCTGATTTGAGAGCTTACTCTATTGAGTAGAAATCTACCAATTGGATTTTGCTAAAAAGGGAAAGTTACACAGAGATCAGGGGTTAGTGTCAGAGATTAGCATTAGGGAAATTATAAGCAGGTGGAAAGAGGAATAGAGTATAAGAAAGAAATAGAAGATACAGAGAAATAGGAATGGAGTTAAAGAGTTAGAAAGAAAAGTAGTGTAAATGAGATTGAAGATAAATAGTAGAGAAATAAAGTTAAAATAGAGAATATAGAGTTAAGATAGAGAATACAGAGTTGAGATAGAGATTGTGAGTAAGCAAAAGAGATGGGAGTAGAACTAAATTGAAGAAGAAAAAAGAGGAGGAAATAAAGTAGAATAATAAAGTGAAAAGAAAAGAAGTAAGTAAGATGATAGAATGAAGCTGAAGGGAGGAAACTAGAAAGATTTAGAAGATTGGAGCTGAGTTGAGTCTAGAAAAAGGAGATGGAGTAGAAAAGAAACTTGAGAAGTTAGAAATGGAGATGAGGAAAAATAGACAAGATAAAGCAGAGATAAAGAAAGAATTGAGGAAGATAAAAAAGATCAATTTAGAGATAAAATCATGGAGAAATAGAGTGGATAAAGAAAGAAGAAAGACTAGCAAAGTATAAGTAATATCAAGACTAGTATACTAATTATGGAGCTTCTTTTTGAATATCTGCAAGATGTTTCAGGCTTCAAGAGTGATCATGCACTGGAAAAAATTAAGCATTTGATAAGATTGGGCAGTGGAACAATCATGTAAAAGTTAAGACTTGTGGAGCAATTATGTGGAGTGGCATTCATATAGTGTCAAGAGTAATCTGACCCTATTAGGGGAGTTGGGCATAGTCTAGTTGCCAAAGAGTGGTGGCTATAAAGAAATTCAGTGATCTTGGTGGTTGCATCTTCTTATATCAAATAGTGGCACATGTCTGCTGAGATAATATCTAAGAAAGTCTCTAGCATAGTATATCCATTATGATATACTGCTATATCCTGAGCATAATTATTTAGAATATCATAGAAACTCTGCACATCAAGTTTCTCAATATACCTAGTGAATTAAAAGTTCTGCCTTGCATCTTGCAATATTGAAGGATGGACAAATTAATCATACAGTTTGGTAAAAACTCCTTTGAATATTTAGTCATATTAGATTCAGTCAATGTGCAGCATTGCTTATTAAAACTAACTTATAGCCTCTTCAGCTAAAAACTCCAGTAAAATGAAAATTTATTCTCTTTCTATATGGTTCTCTCTATATAGACACATAGCCAAGTAATAACACATATTCATCATTCAATCTTCCAAGTCACTGAACTTGAATGCCTTAGAGTATGCTTAGATATGCCAATTATCTGCTTTATGCAGATATATACCCTCAAAAAGATGCAGGAATACTTTCAATGCATCATTAACCACTCAATATAATTGATTATGCATCACTTCTCTATATATGCATATAGCTTTATGCTATTTAAATAATCTAATTGCTAAGTTAGCTACTTAAAGAAGGAATTTCCCCTTTTCACCCTACTAAAGACTTTCTAATTCTTCTTTGGTGGAGCTATAAATGCCCTCTCCTTAAAAGGTAGATCTAGAGTGTTTTCTCTGATATCTTAGTGCCTAACTCCAATGCTAATCTCAGACCTCTATGTAAGCCTCTCTTTTCAGCAAAAAATAACTAATAGATTTCTGCTCAACAAAGTGAGCTTCTAAGTAAGACCTGATACTTTCTTCATTGGAATTAAATGTTAAAAACTAATACTAATAATAGAAATTGTGAGGAATACAGAAGATAATAGGACTATAGAAAAAGTGGAGAGTATAGAAAAGAAAAAAAAAACTAAAAAGTTAAAGAAGGAATATAGTAGATAAAACAGAAATAAGTAAATAGAAAAATAGAGTCAAGACAGAGAAGTGGAGTCAAGGCAGAAGCAGAGATTGAGCAAAGAGAAAAAAGAGAATTGGATTAGAGAAGAAAAGGATGAGGATGAAATAGAAAGAAATGGATGGAAGTAAAATAGAAAGAAAAAAGATTAATGAAATAATAGAATAGGATCAAAGTGAGAAAGGGCTAGAGAAATTAGAAGTTGAAGTTGAGTCAAGTCAAGAAGAAAAAAAACAAAGGAAAAAAGAAATTAGAAGAGATAAAAATGAAGATAAATGCTATCAAGTCTTGCTGATCCAGAAATTTACTCTGTTGAGCAAAAACTTACTAGTTGTTTTTCACTAAGAAGGAAGACATATATGGAGGTCTGGAGTTAGCATTGGAGTTAGACACTAGAAGGATTATAAGGAATCAAGGAAATAATAGAATTGTATAAATAAAAATTATAAGAAGGAAGAAATAAAAATTGAGAATTAAAGAAGAAGAAATATAGATATATGAAAGTAAGTAAAACAAAAAAATAGGATTAGGAAAAGGGATCAAGATAAGAGTAAGAAGTAAATAAAGGAGTAAGAAAAATTATATCAGAAAAGAACCTGAAGCAGAGACAAAAAAAAAGTAGCTAAGAAGAAAAATAGTGTGGAAATGAGATAGTAAAATAGTAATAGGAAAAGAGCCAGAAAATTAAAAATTAGAGCTGAGTCAAGTTAAGGAAAAGGGGAAAACTAGAAGAGAGAAGAGGATAGAAAGAGAGCTAAAGATAAAGATAATATATAAGATGAAGCAGAGATAGGAAAAGCTTGAGAGGAAAAACAAAACTGATGTGGAAATGTTTAAAATAAAATTAAAGCAAGGAATAAAATAGAGAAGATGGAGAATGGAAAGAAATCTAGAAAT
>QLON01002293.1:0-20411 GCA_003313675.1 Termitomyces heimii | reverse complement strand
ACTTGCATGATTGCAGAACTGGTATTCAGCAAAGTATTATTGTCCTATACTAAAAGCTTCATTACTTCTGTTGTCCGTGGTATCATTTGGTTGGGATGGTTGGGAAAAGGCTTTGCATGGCTTTACACAGAATAAGATATCACCACCCAGCGTTAAAAGAGAAGCCTCACCTAGTTACACTGCTGGAAGTTGGGACAGCATCCGGAATGATCTCCTTTCCATCTTCACCAATGGCTCTACTCATTGAAACTGTTGCAAGAATAGTTGCGATTGCAATCCACAGGCTGTCTTCAGCTAAGTGGCGACCAGGGCATTTTCTAATCTATGATGAGAAAAGTGTCATAAGAAGCAAAAGACTTTTTTAACCTTCTTCCAAAGCCAAAGAGCATACTGCTGTAAGGGTCACCTCGACCCAAGGGCTGAGGTAAGAATTGAGATGAATCAAAGCTTGTGGGATCCTTGTAAACCAACTCATCCAGAGTCATTGCTCTTGCATGCCAGATAATCTTAGTACATTATTGGCCATTGCATTTGAGAGAATTATCTGACCTGAAATTGGTGATGATAGTCAAACCTTTTGGAATCAACATTCCTTTATAGACATCATCCTCAACATTTCTGCAGGGGATACCTAGCAGATGAATTGCTGAGACTGGATATCAGATATAAAAGATAAAGGCGGATAATCTGTTGGTGCAGCATGGTTTCATCTTTCAGGTGGATCAACCTACAGAGCATCTCTTTGAAGTAGATACTCACCTTACTGTTTCTTGCAATATACACTCTAAATACAGTAAATGCTCTTGATCAGCAAAATCAGGCAGACATTCCAGGCCTATCACAGATTCTATCTCCTTCTGAGCTTTTTCCTGACATTCAAGATGGAGCACCATTGCAAGAAGGAAAAATGAGGAGAGTTGAGGAAGTCTAGGAAAGTTTCAGCTATCCAACATAAATTGAATGCAAGCAAAAATGTAATGTACAGTCTCTGCACCAGCAGTGTAAGCAGCAGAAGCTGCAAGTTTCAATTGTTCCATGTTAGAGTCATTGTCCTGACCATCAGCCTTTAAATATTCCAGCTGAGATGCCATGAACAATGGTCTTGCTTTCCCTGCAGCCTGTATGTTGTTCAGTGGCCATCATTGGGACCAAATTATCACAACAACTGACCATTTGTGAATTTACATGGGCAAATGGAAACTCAATAAGTTGCTTGAAATGATACGATGCCGTGTATGTATAGTAAGCATAATATGTTCCTGGGAACCACCTCGGAAAATAGTGGGTTTATATGTCAGTCACATAGCATCCTTCTGAAAGGAGTAATGGGAGTGTAGCATGTTCATGATGAAACTTTGTGACAAATAATTCAACACTCAAAATACCACATGGCCCCTGCTAAGATCAAGAATACTAGTATAGCATGAAAATTGTAACATTGTATGATACCAGAAAAGTAATTTGAAGCAGGCTGCAAAAGATCTTGTCTGGCTATGAATAGAGAGTGCCTGCAACACACCAGGATGGGCAAAGAAAAAGTCTGTCCCATTGAATGACTATTGACCCAGTAAGTCCTTTGCAACTGGACTCTGTATATAAGCGCAAAAGCCAGATCTAGAGGTTTTACAAACAAGCAAGATGATCTAAGTAGACAAGAGGTCCCTGTCTTCATTGCAAAAAATCTGAAAGAAGTGAGATTAGGCCAGATCTAAGCCTCAAGTTATGCAGCTGATAAATGGTCAGTGACAAATCCAGCCTTGCATTATGTCACATGTTAAGTGACCATGCATGAGGATGATCCAAAAGTGAATAAAGGCAAGTTTGAATGGAATAACATTGTCTTAGTATGAGGGGCAATAGTGGACACAATTATTAACAGCTGACATTTGGCAACAAGGTATGACCCATGCCTTTGGAATGGGCCATAGCTTTACTTAAATCCAGCTCAACCTTGCTTTGCTTGGTTAGAGCCTTATATTCAATGCTTAAATCCAGCCTCAACCTTGCTTTACTCAATTAAGGCCTTGTTTTTCAATATCCAATGCTTACATCCAGCCTCAATCTTGCTTCACTTGATTAAGGCCTTGTTTTTCAATATTCAATGCTTACATCCAGCCTCAACCTTGCTTTGCTTGCTTGAGGCCTTGTTTTTCAAAAGAGTATAGTTTTGTGTATTACCTTTGGCATGGGCCATAGCTTTGTTTAGATTCAGCTCAACTTCACTTTGCTCAGTTAGAGCCTTGTATTTACTATTTAATGCTTAGATATAGCTTCAACCTTGCTTCACTCAGTTAAGGCCTTGTTTTTTAATATGCATGCTTACATACAGCCTCAACCTTGCTTCACTTAGTTAAGGCCTTGTTTTTCAAACCTCAATGCTTAAAATCCAGCTTCAACTTTGCTCTGCTGAGTTAAAGCCTTGTTTTTTAAATCTCAATGCCTAAATTCAGCTTCAACCTTGCTTCACTTGGTTAAGGCCTTGTTAATCAAAATTTGATTCTCAGATCCAGCTTGAACTCTTGCTTCACTTGGTTAAGGCCTTAGGCAGTTACATCAAGTAACTATTGCAGGATATGTCACATAGTATAGCACACAATACATCACATATCATATAATATATCACATATTTCATCACATATCACACAAATGTCATATTAATGTCATGTATTATATAGTTTGTCACACATTAGGTCACACATCACACTTTCAATATAATATGTCACACAATACATCATATGTCACATAGTATGTGACACATTCTGTCACATGTCACATAATATATCACACATTTACTGTTATGCTTTCCATCAAATCATGTTATTACATGCTTAATTACACTATTACCTGCTTGATGCAAAAATTTAAAGCTAGCCAGGCAGTTGTTTAAAGTCAGTCTGGAATTCCTCAAAAGGCAGGTTCTTAGTCATCATTCCCTTAATAGGAAATTTCTTGGTTAGCCTGAATCGGCAGCCTAATTTTCCCAGGAGTCATTGTATTAATGTGAAATTAGGTTATTTGGATCAGTCTAAATAAAGGCAATCACAAATGAACCAGCTTTCACTAAGTTCTGGGGCTAAATTAACTTTTATAAAATATATGAGTGGATAATAGAGTTTATTGAGTTTTCAGTCAGTGCAACCTTAGTTACACTAAAAGAAGGTCCAAAAAGCATATCAAACTATTGATTAAAAGTATACTATTGTCTTGGGCCTAAGATATCCACTCCCTGGGGTTTCTGAGCATGGGCAATCAGCAACCTGCTGAATCTCATAGAATCCCCCTCTATTTATGTTATTTCCCCTCTCTGTAATGTGTGACATTTTCCAGTTATTCTGAGTTATTTTCTGGTTATTGAGTCTCCATTTTCTGGTTCCAAGAGACTTGGTATAAATTTTCCTGGCCAAGAGAGGGTTCTTCAATGTTGTTAATGCTCCAATTCTGTAAATTGTTAATATCTCCTTCAATTCTTCTTCAAATGCCTCCAAACCTTTTCCATCAGGTGCAAATTGATCAGATTTTTTTGGCAGTTCCAAACACAATAGAGTTCAATAGCCTTTCTGTCAAGATATAAGCATTTTACTGATACTTGCTCAATTTTCCTTAACAACTAAATTTAGCTTTTTCCATCAAATCACTGATTCCTCTATCAGTTCATCACAGAATGCCTTTGAACAACTCCCATTGTGTGTGGATTGATCAAGCAATCAAAATGATATCCAATATGTAGGGGTTCACTTATAGTCCCACTGAGATATGCCCATTTTATTACCAAGAGGTGATGCTAAATTGATGGCCTTGCACAGCCACAGCCACATTTAGCAGTAGATTATTTTATCAGTTAATGTGATCATATCTCTGATGATGCCATTAGATGCCATCATATCTCATCAGATCTCATCAGATCACATCAGATCTGTGGTAATTGCCTTGATTTGTCATTAGTGCACCAACCCAACCACTCTATTAAGAATGCTCAAGGTTTACATAAGATAAATCACCTAATCTCCAAAACTTGAGCAGGGTCACATGGTTATAGTCACATGATAGATTTAGGTGTGCATTGGATCAAAATACTAATAAGCTGATTTCTCAGCATCTAGCCCACTGATAAGGCTGATCTAACCTAAATTGGAGAAGGAATTTTAAGGTGGTATAGCTATGTCATTTGCCTACAGTTTTCAGCAGAAGTCTATGTTTATTAGACTTTTTGATAATCAATAGCTTTGTCATGTCTCACAGTTTGAGACTGATGTATCATTATAAGAACTTTGCTCTGGTACTAGACAGTAGCATCACTGATATCAAAGAGGAAATTATTGAAATGCTAGTCATGAAAGATGTATTTTTCTGGCAAAATACCAATTACAGTATTATGATTTCTCTATAGTAAGTTATCAAATTGTTGATTTTTTTGATAGCCTAACTGGTTACTTCTCAGTGCAGAAAATTTCCTGCAGCCTTGTCACAACTAACCCCATCACCTTGCCTAGTGCTTCTCTATCTGCATTGCTGCTAATGCTTATTATGCCCAAGTTCTTGTTTATCTCATTTTTTTACAGATCCAAGCCTGAATATAGTATTGCTTTTATTGCTATTGTCCTTCTCATCATTGTTTTTGATGTGCTCAGCTTATTTGGAAGCTTTCTTAAAATTAAGTGTGAGAAGCTCAGGCAGTGGTGGAAGTGGAAGGGCAAACAGTGGCAATGCATACTTGATGGTTATCACTAGATAATGCATGCTGATATAATATCATTGCCACAGTGTTGCTTTTCATCATTCATATCCTCTAAGCATTATATTGCTCTCCACAGTCCAGACAGCAAGCTTGACACTGTCTTTGCTAATAATGATTATGAGCAGCAGCTAAATCACAACCAGCATATCCACAAACCCACCTGATGTTGAACATGAATATGCCCCTAGCTTACCCCTTGCCTCATCATTCTATGCCCTCTCAAATAATTATAGCAATTTCAATGGGCTTCTGTCCACCTCTGCCTCTGCCTGGCCCACTTCTAGCTCCTGTTTACCTCTGCCCCTGCCTGGCCCACTCCTCTCCACTCATCATTCTTCTGCCATGCAGTAAGTGCCTTTTTTCTCTTTTATTACATTCATATTTCCACCTCTGATGCATTTTCCTTATATATTATCAGTGCAGGCACAGATAACAATGGCATCTTTGCCAATGTCATTGCCAAGCCCCAGCCTACCCAGCCACAGATCACATCAGATGGCAGCATTTACATGACTCTTGAAGAAACCTCTTAGAAAGAAATCCACCTGTATATGCTTCTACCTCTTATTCTCCTTGTTACTTACTACACATAGTCTTATGCAGATGCTTAGGCTGATGCCATCTTGCTTTATTGAGAAACCACCATCCATGCACCCCCATCTAACCCTCCATCTGATCCCCTCTGCCAATCTCTACTATTCTCAGTGCATTGGGTGACTTGAATAGTTTTATTTTGCTATAAAATTTATCAATTCATCTCAATGTCAAAAGATGATATGCATTGATTTTTATTTTGACAGAAAACACAGTATTTACATTATCATACTTTACCTCTAATTTATATAAGCATTATTATTTTACTTGCAAGTGTTTTTTAAGCATTGTTGTACTTATCATGAAATGTATTTATAATGAACTAGAACCAGTGATCAAAACATGTTAAAATATGAGTTGGAGCATTTATATCTTGTAGGGTTAGGAAAGACTTAATATTGTCATTAAGAAGGAAATTCATATATTTAGTGCAAATATATATGTAAACACCCTGGTATTCAATGAGGATACTTTGAAAAGAGAGTAAACTATAAATTACAACATTATTTGCCAATTTTTATAAAGGACTAAATGAAATAATAAAGCAAATCTATGAAATTTTATGACATTGAAAAATTAGCAAGATAATTTAATGTTTACAGATATATGCTCATCAGACAAGTATGCTAATTCTGTCAATGAATGAAGAAATTCTTTGTAGTAAAACAATGGGTGATTTGCATCATCATTGTTGCAATTCTCATTTCCTTTATCAGTTGGAAATCTATAACCTCTTAAAAAATGCTTAATAGACTTGAGAGCATGTTTCTCATATTTAGCACACTTATCACTATTCAGAATTGTGCCAATTGTATCAATAAGTTAAGTGCAAATCAGAGCAATCACTTGTTTAATGTTGGTGACTGTTTTTTCTGTATATAGCATATTAATTAGGCAAAGAGCATGTGAACTCTCTTCAAATATCTAGCAAGTAAAAAAGGTAAGAATCTATGAATTACTCAAAAAGGGAACCCACTTTAATGAATGAAGTTGTTGAACCAGTTTCTGCCAAGTTATCATTGAAGCCAGATTTTAGAGCAATAAACAATGGATGTATTTGAATCTCAGAGTAATTGGTTGTTGCAAATAAAAGGCTGGCAGTTAGCTACTTCTTTATAACCTTAAAAGACTCTTTGCTCAAAGTTTGCAAATATTGAATCTGAACCAAATGTTAGCTATAAAAGAACAAGTAATAGAGTATACTGCGACATTGGGAATTAAATCAATTATAAGGAGTATTGGATCTTATCTATGTGTGAAAAACATTTTGACTTTTTCAGTTTCAGAGTTAAGAAGCTTTTGTGAAGGCCATGTAGCTAGTCAAGTTGCTAATAGTGGAGCAACCTTATTAATCAGGTCAGTGTTGATTGCAGTATTAAAATTATATATAAGAAGAAGAAAAAAGGGTGATATTAGGAAAATAACTTAATTATACAGGAGCATTGAATAAAGAATAAGACTATATATCTTATATGCAGTGACATTAGCTACTGAGGAGACAATGTCAGAAATGAAATGAAGAGTGAAAAGTCCAGAAGAAATCTCAGCCCAGTGGCTAGTTACAACAATATGTGACAGTAAACCAAACTAGGCTAATTAGACTGGGCCATCTCCCACACTCTCTCCACTAAATATAGATATAAGTTGTAGATATAAGTAAGGAATAAAAAGAAAAAAATATATATACTAATTCTCAGTCAAGATCCAATAAGACTTCTCATAGTAAAGTTCTTAAACATGATACTAGATATAAGATTAGTAAGCAAGGGACTATTGCTCACAAGAGAATTGATATGAGTATAAATTAAAGGAGCTGCATAAGCTGCTGTAGGCCCAGAATGGGCAATAAATAGTAATTCATTATAGTTGAGTAGTTTCAGAAAAAAAGCTTGAATATAAGAGACTCATTTATTTTGAGCAAGTAAATTAGCTTCAGAAATAATGGATGAACTTGAGTCATGTGATTGCATCATGAAACTAATTGAATTAGGTGAAGTCAAATGATTTATTATAGCAACAGGTCTATCAAGTTGCACATTGTAAATATTATTGAGTGGAGCAATGGCTGCAAGACTATTAGTTATAATATGGAGAGATGAGGCAAATGCAAGGCTGTTGACAAGAGTTTCTGCAGAATTAAAAGGACTAAAAGTCAAAGTACCAGGCATGTCATTGAAGAATAGAGCTGAGAGCTTAATAAGAGCAAGATTTAGAGAGAAATAATTCTATATTAAGTCAGCTTTAAAATCATTATATAAATAAATAAGGCTCACATTAAGACTATTATTGGAGGATATTTAAAAAATGAGATCAAATAATTTTAAAACATATATACAAGAATAATACATACCATGATGCTTTGACAGCCCTCTTTATATGTATGATTAGTTAAAGCTTTGTCTATGTCTGCAGTGAAAAATCCACCCTACAAATGACCTTGCTAAATATAAATGATGACCTATGTCATTTAATGGACCAACAATTAGTTTCTTTGTTGGCACTATAATACAAATCAAATTAATTGAAAGTTAAACTTTGTAGATAAATATACTGATGAATATAATATGTCAAATAAACTCAGTTTCATTGGTTTTATCTACATATTTAGCCTATCATCCAGTAATTTTCTATAACTTCTATGTTAAATGCTAAGGAGAATGATTATAAAGATTTAAAAGTGCACCTTCATTATTAGATGAGGACTTTCTGCCTCCATAAAGAATATTTCAAGAGGTGAAATGTGAGGTTGGAGTAGAAGCCAACCCTAATGCCAAGCCTTGTTGCTCAAAGTGTGTTGCAATTGCCATATTAATTATTTGGAAAGAGCAGTCAAAAGGCAAAGCAAATGCATTAATATTCAATGTAAGCCCAAGTTGCTTGGCCTAATTAATAAAGTTGACTATCTTGAATTTTGTTAGAGTAAACATTTTTTTGAAAGTGGAGTCAATTTAAAGTTATAATATATATGGCTAAAAACAATCAAAATTAGCAGCTAATCATCAGTTTGCATATTATGTGCAGTAAATTGAGATGTAGAATAGCAACAAAATTATAGCTTGTTTTTTTTTGGCCTCAATTAGACTGAATATTCATATAACATGCTTGAGCATTGTGCAGTTGATTTGATGATATGTGAACAGTTGGAAATATAATAGTAGGTTTGGATAATACATCCATTTGTTATGAAAATGCTATTACAAAAGTTGTAACAAAGTAATGTTCTTTATAAGCCTGTTGATGCCATACATTGGCTGCTGATATTGAGTTTGCTAAAGTAATAGAGCTACTGGCAGATGGTATCCATGTAGGAAATATTGAAGACATTATAGAAATTGACAAATCATGTATAAACTATAGCTCTTGACAGTATATACATATAAATCTGCCATTAGAAATTGATTCTATCTAGAGATGGATTAGAAAAGCATGTATCACAATAGTAATATATATATTGTTGAAAAAATAGTATTTGTCTACTAATAGATTCAATATGGCAATAAAGAAGCAAGTTTATGAAATAATGATTTATGCCCACAAATAAATGAACGGCTGCCATGTTCTACATATATATCAGCACAAAAGCAGCTTAACTCATGATAGCACTGAGAACTGGGTTTAGAAGGCATGAGAATATTGAAAAAAAAGCAAAGAAAAGTCACCCACAATTTTTAGTCAAATGGTCAAGAATAATATGCTGCACATTTTCAAATTAAACATTGAACAAGACAAAGACTTTAATTTAAATATAAAAAAAGAGAAGCAAGATGATTATTGCAAAGAGAAGGTCAAAATTATAGATGCTAAGTGTGTTGAAGTGCTAAATTAACAGGTTAAAAGTTAAATTGAGTTGTAGAAAAGTGCAAATTAAAGTAATTAAAGTATAAATTGCTGCAAGTCAAGTGTCAATAATTATATCTAATGAGGCATGGTATATCTTAGTGGAGGATAGTTACAAATGCATATAAGAATAAGAGCTCAGCTTGAATCTACTAACATCTTTCAACTTCTCAAATGGTTAAGCTCTATACTTATATGCACTTTATGTCAAAAAATGCATTTATAACTCCTAGCTCAGAACTTATCTTAATGCCTCAATATAAGGTTTTGCTCCTCAATATCCAAAGAATGATACTTACTTGCCCCTGGCTGCTGACACTTCTGCATTGCTCCATGCAATCTGTTTTTACCAAATATTAAACATTAATTGTTAATCAAAATCATTAATGGTTAATATATCTTTACTGCTTTGTCTTTCTACACCAGACCCAGATTTAAACCCAGACATGCCCCCTATTCCTCTTCCTCTTTAAGTCTCTCAATATGCCACCCTCTAGTGGCCAGATATATCAGGTAAATGGCTTAGACTGTACTTTTTGTTATTTCCCCTGTTATTGAGATATAAGCATATATATGATATAAAGTTTACATCCAGGAAATATGAAGTGATATATGTAAGTTTTTCTTTTTTCTTTCCCTCTAAGCATTGTTTCTTTTTTTTCTATTTTCTTCTTTTTTGTCATTGACTTGATCTTCACAGCTAAAGTCACATACAATCATAACTCCAACTCTAAGCCAGAGCCAGAATCAGAACCAGAGCCTCTCACAAAGATAATGCACCACTTCAAACTTGTCTCAGCCACAAAATACAACTTGTGTCTTGCAGTGTGCAACATGCACAATTTAACCAGCAGTCAACTAGAGCTACTGGAAAAAACAGTGCATTATATTATGCTATGCAATTGTAAATTATTACATTATATTGGATTTTTCTTCCAGCATAGATTCCTGATGATGGTACTGCACTTGTGCATGTGCTTGCAGGCTTAGGCCCAGACTCAGGCATGGATATGAATATGAGAGTATTATCACACTCTGCAAAGATATGCAATTGTCATGCTCCACCCTCACTCATGCACACATTATATATATTAAAGATTTAATGCTACAAGACATCCTCAACTTCATTATTTTCTACAATAATAATTTCAGTATTGTTATTGAAGATGACAAAGGCACATGAAAGTGTAAGTTGTCCAAATGAGTGGTTCTCTGACAATGAAGATATCAAGCTACATAGCTTCTCTAACTCTTTATATGCCAATAATTCAAACACTCAAAAGTCATCAGTCAGATATGTATTCAATATAGTAGAGGAGCCAATGAGTTGGAAGGCCAAAATTCAGGATTATATAAGTACATCAACTGGTTAAGCTAAGTATACTGGTGCATTTGAGGCAGGTAAACAGGCTATGTAAATGTTTTCTTGGCTTGTAGAGGTAAATATATAAGTAGACTGACCATTAACTATTTGATGCAATAATAATACAGCTATAGCCCTCAGAAAAAATACTAGTGGTTATAGCAAGGTCAAATATATTGATGTTAAGATACATTGGATTTATGAAGCAGTTATATATAAATGTCAGGTTCCACTGAGTCGGGGGCTTTCCAAAAAAGCAATGCCTTTACAAGGCAAACTTGATCTACAGATATCTGGGTGGTCTGGAGCTCTGGAGCTAGGGCTCCAGGGTTCAAGATGTGGACAGGGGGTGGTCCCAGGGGATGGAACTTGACCTGGGACTTTGGTTGTTTTTTGTAGAGGTTGGGGATCAGAGGGGGTCAAGTTACAACCAGAGGTTCTAAGACAAGACCTGGTTAGCAAATTATAAGTCACAAAGTGCATACTGAACTTAGAGCATGTGATTATTTAGGCATGCCAGTCAAAGTGTGCCAGTCAGTGCATACCAATTAAGCAAGAGGGCACGCAACAATTTAAGTAATATCAAGACTATTGAATACAATGGGGAACTATGCTATAAGTACTATGGAATTGGGTCTCAGGGTTCTGAGGTGTCTGGGATGGGTTCTGGGAGGCATTGAGTAATGGGCAGGGACTGTATACTTGGATTGCACATGTGGGGTGTGCAATCAATTGGCGCAGAGGGGGTTGTGATGCATGATAGCCAGAAGCAGGCCACATGATCTGATTGTTGCCGGTGGTTGATCCTGGGGTTTGTAATGCAGGGTTCCCAGGGGGTTGGCTGATGTTGGTTGTGATGCATGTGGTGGCAGTGTTAGCAGCTGTGGGGGTGGAGTGTATTGTGGGGTTGACGAGAGAGGGTCCTGGATGGGGTTCTGAAGTTGTCCTGGGGGACTCTGGAAGAGTAGAGGTGGCTGCTGGAAAGAATCACTTGGAGGATAGGAGTCAAGAAGTGGGACTGGGTGGTGGAGCCAGTGGGGGAAGTGCCCATGGAGGCATCTGGTGGAGGTTTGGGGGGCTGGGGAATTAATCAGGTGGGGGGCCAGGATTGTCCTGTGGTCCTGATCACCCATGAGGCAGCCCGGGCCAGGGCTGGCAGTTACGAGGGCCTTGGGGAGTGCCCAGATAAAGGGAAGAGGCAGGTGTCACCCAGTCCCTCCCTAGGGCCTTTTAAGAGGGTGCATCTGCCCCCAGAGACCCCATCTCTAGCTCTGCCAGCACGCCTTTCTCCGGCAACCTTTTCTCCCTTATCCAGGCCACCAATGGGCATTGAGGTGAGGGTCTGGCAGAAGCATTCAGGACAGGGCAATTGTGAGAGGGAGAAGCACAAGGAGGAAAATTATGAGATGGCCGTCTCAGAGCTAGAAGAGGTGAGGGTAGCCTAGGGGGAAGTCAATGTGCAGGTGGGGCTCCCAGAGCCAGGTTTGTCGAGTCTGGGGCTAGTCAAGGCCCTACATGTGAGTGTTTCCTTCTTGTGGTCGGGTTGGTACTGATGACACATCTCTGAGGATATATTGCATAAAAGCTATATATACATATGATACTGACTTAAACATATCTTGATATATTACTTATGTGTGAGAATAACATTACTATACTATTTCCTGCTCATACATCCACAACTCAAACATGCTCACTACTAACTCAATCACCTCATCTGTCCAAGTAATTTTTATTCATGGAACAGACTGGAAGCACAATAAATTTAATCAGAATTCATTTATTGCCAACTTTACCAAGTGGTCTAAAGCACTAGAAATTCACCTCTTATTACTTGGGTTAAAGTTTTACATATTCTCAACTCTGATCTCACTACTCAGGACTAGCAGCAAGCCTGTAGCATATCAGAACTGGGTAATTAATAATGACCTTGTGCATGCTGTTATTCTGACTGCACTTTATAAATCTCAATATAAAGGTCTCAATGATATTAAAATGACAGCAAGCATGTACAATTGTATTAAGATAAAAGCAGAAGGAGAAGGGCCTGTTAAAATGGTGTTACTAATTCAAGAAGTCCTCAAGATTCAGTATTTATCAACTAAACCACTCACCATGACTGTAACATGCATCAGCAATATTATTCAATTATATATTTGCTATAAATAAACTCAATAAAGACCTATTCAAGTGTATAATTCTCCTCAACAGTCTAAACAGCCCATAGTATAAACCAATCCAAAACCTAAATATTACAAGGACTTGCTGATGCCACCAAAGATGCTTCCTACACCTTTGATAACATCTAAAAACTTCTTGAAATCATTCAAAATCTAACTACCCTAAAAACTTCTGAACACACACAACCTACTAATACTATGCTTGTAGCATTGGGAAAGGGGCATTACAAATTTGCAGCCCTCATCTGCTTGGACACAACCATCCAGCAAATGTAAAATGCTGCACAACATGTGCAACATATAACAGACCATATGCTGAATATAATGCAAAATACTGTGCTTATCTAAGAGAAGCAATGGCCAAGCAGAAATTTGAAGCTGCTAAGAAGGCTGCATGCACTGCTGGAGCTGCACTGCCAAAAGAGAAAAAGACTGGCAGAGGGTCAAAGGTCTATATACAGCTCACAAGTTTAAAGAAAAAGATCTACCTTGTTGAGAAGAATGACCTTAAAAAGCTTCAAATACTTAGTGGTGAATCTGTGCCAGTGAACTTCACTGGCTTAGCTATAGATGATCTCCCAATCACAGTTACTCCTGATAAAGCTGAATAGCAAGGATGGATGGCAATTATTGAAGAAGACAACATTTTTAGAGCTTCAGTCAACTGAAGAGAGAATATATTGGATGCATTACTAGATCAAGATCCTGCTGTGGCACTTGCAGCCATAACCAACTACCCATTTTTATTGACACTGGTGCAATGGTCTATATCTTGCTCTACAAGTCTGTTTTTTTTAGTCTCCAGCCTATCAGCCTTAAAGCAATCAAGGGAGTTAGAGGGTCAGCAATCTCAGCACATGAAGTAGGTGACATATACCTCTATACAGCCCTGTGAATGACACTTCACCTTTGCAATGCTCTCTATATACCAAACTCAATAGTCTGCCTTGTATTAGTCAGCAGGGTCTCCACTGATAATCACACCTACTCATGCTTTGACAAAGAGAGTGTACAAATTATGGACTATGACTTTAATGCTCTAATTGCTAAATGATCCTTTCTCCAAAGGCAGAAACTCTACACAATTGACCTGTCTAATGCTATAACCAATTATGCACTTACCATGTCTCAGCCAGTTGATCTACAGACTTGGCACTACCACCTCAGCTATGCCAACTATCAAGCAGTCTCACAGCTAGCCTAAGATTTTAAGATTAAAGGTGCACCCTCCTCTGATAACCCAATGCCAAAATGTGATACATGTATTCTGAGCAAACAGATTAGAACACCAGTTCCAAAGTTATGGCAGGAAGATTACAGAGCAGCATATAAACTGGAGATAGTCTGGGTTAATCCAATGGAACCAGTCTATATATCCTTGAAATCAGAACATCACTATATATTAGACATAGTAGATGATTATACCAATTATGCCATGGGCTATCCCCCTTAAAATCAAGAATGAGGTGTTTGCTGTGCTAAAGGCATGGGAACTTGCATGTAAGGCTAAGACTGAATTACAAGTTAGAAAATACTGCACTAGTTTTGATGGAGAGCTGACTAGCAGAGAAATGAAAGCATAGTTAGCATTAAGAGAAGTATCTAGTAAACAAGGTGCACCACACATGTCCACATTGGCTGAGTTGAAAAAATGCATCAAACACTGATGGAAAAGGCTAGAACTATGCAACTAAATGCCTTGAATTTCTGTGAGATGAAATTTATCTCATAGCTTCTTCATTTTAACACATAATCCAAAGGTTTATCCCAGATCTATAAAATGCACACTGATAGGTTATAGTGCTAACTCAAAGACATATCACTGCTGGGATGCTAAGAATAAGAAAGTCTACCAATCCTACCATGTGAAGTTTATAGAGTGACACAAACTCCCCTTCACTTCCATGCCAAATACTTCATCAATCTCCACCTTGCAAGAACTTGATGATACTGCTTTACTGACACCACAAAATGATGATAGCATGGAATTTGACATCAGTCCTATTATACTGCATGAGCTGCCAGTACCAGCTGATGACAACAAGGATGAATAACTGAAGATGAGAAGGTTAGCATCACAGGACAAAGGCCATGAACAAGGCTGGAAAAGATCCTGGAGGAGATAAGGGAAAGTGAAAAAAGAGTAAAAGAACAGAGAGTGAAGAGCAGAGCAGAAGCCACCACTCAACCAACAATTATGGAAGAACAAGTACCAGCACCAACAAATGATCTAATACCCATTGTCATTGAGGAACAAGCACTGGCACCCATGGTAAATCTTGATCAGATATTCATGGCCATCTCAACACAATCAAATGATGTTGACTCTTTACCAATGAATCTTGACAATGAATTAAGAACTTAGGAAGAAGCTAAGGGAAGACCTGATGCAGCAAGGTGAGAGGAATGTTACTGTGAAGAGTTGAAGTTATTAAAGAAGATGGGGGTTTACAGACTAATACCATGATCAGAAGTGCCTCAAGGATACAAGATCAAAAAAGAACAACCAGTATTCAAAATAAAATGAAATGAATATAAGAAACCTACAAGATACAAAGTCCAGCTAGTATTCAAGGGATATGAACAAGTCTATGGAAAAGACTATTACAAAACCACATCCCTGACTGTGTGAATGGAATCATGACACATACTTTTACACATTATAGCTGTGGAAAACTGGGATGCCACCTAGATAGATGTAAAAATGGCCTTTTTGTATGGCATCCTTCCAGATAACAAAATTCAATACATGGAGCAGCCAACAGGTTTTGAAGAACCAGGGAAGGAAGACTGGGTTTGTAAACTGGTGTGTAGTCTATATGGAATAAAGCAAGCAGAGCAGATCTGGAATCAAACATTGAACAAGCACATGCTGTCATGAAGGTTCTCCAGGCTAGCCTGTGAATCATGTATATACTACAGAAAATCAACAACTGGCATAATCATAGCTGCTGTATATGTTAACAATCTTCTCTCAATTGCTAGTTCAAAAGATGAGAACAAACAATTCAAGGCACAGATGAAGGAAATCTAGACAATATCTGACTTAAGCTAACTATGACACATTGTAGGAGTCTTAATAGAATGGGATCAAGCCAACCATACAGCTGCACTCTTGCAGACCTCCTTCATCATGTGGGTCATCTAGCAATTCAGTTAGAGTGAGGCTCATCCTCTATCTCTACCTATGGAGCCTGAGCTGAAACTGCACAGACCAAATCACAATATGCAAAACAGTGAAGAGCAATATGACATTGCTAAGCTACTATACAGATTCCTTGTGGGCTGCCTCCTATACATCACCATTGCCACTTGACCCAACATCACATATACAGTCCAACAGCTGTCACAATTTCCTTAACAACTATGACAGAACTCACTGAACTGCAGAGGGATCATTAATCACATTGCAAAGTTTCACTGACACAGATTGGGCCAGCTGCCTGGACATGAGGAGGAGCACAAGCAGTTACATCTGATTACCAGGCACTGAGGCAGTATCTTAGTCAATTAAAAAGCAGAAAACTATTGCAACATCATCCTGCAAAGTCAAATATATGGTGGCCTATAAATCAATCCAAGAATGTATATGGCTGAGGGCACTCATAAAGGCAATTGGTTGAAATTTCACTACAAAGGCAACTAGACTGTTCTGTGATAACAAAGCTGCTATTATTTTTTCAGAAGACCTAACTGTGCACATCAGAGTCAAATACTTTGACATCAAGTACCACTTTATTTGTGAACATGTGCAGATGGGCAAAATATTATCAAATACATTAATACCAAAGATAATATTGCTGATGTCTTCACCAAGCCCCTTTTATAACTGCTATTCACATGCCTATGCCAAATGCTCAGAGTAACTTGACACACCACCTTTCATTGTAAGGAGAAGATAGTTGTATAGTCATGTTTATGGTAAGAAGGAGTGTTGGAGTGTTGCATGTGTAATAAGTGTGATGACACTACTGTGAACATGACACAAAGCCACCAAGGGCTAATATTCTGCTTTGTCTCCTCATACTTATCTATACCTGCACAACTAGACATGAATGCCTTTAGTCATGTTTACACATCTTTGAGGTTATGTTGCATAATAGCTACATACACATATGGATACTAACTACATATCTAGATATATCACTTACATGTTTACTAAGTACATCAATAAAGCCATGTTTACACATCTCTAAGGATATATCACTTACATGTTTACTAGGTGTTCATCACACCTATTGCTGCCTACTGATGCTATTCCAACACACTGAGGAAGTATTAGATCAACACAAATAAGAAATCCAAACCAAGGAATTATTATATTGCTGCACTAAAAAACACCAAGAGAATTGCCAGATCACTTGTACAGAGATCAAAATCCATAGCAATTTTAGCAAGCAAATATCACAAAAACATGCAAATACAAGACTTAACTGCAGACACTAATGGATGCCACAAGGCCATAAAAAAGATCCTAAAACACATGAATAGAAAACTAGATGAGAAATAGAGAAAAGAATTAGGAGAAACACTTACTAAAGAAGACATTTACAAAGCAATTAAACAACTCTCTAACAGCAAAGCAGCTAGCCTTAATAAAATAGTGCATAAGGTCTGGAAGACTTTGCTACTTCATAAGAAGAACAAGATAAATACTAAGGAATAAATAAAGAAATAAGGAGAAATGAAGAAGGCTTCAATATAGCCAAGTACCTCACAATCATCTACAATAATATCAAAAAGTATGGTGTCTCAGAAGTAACAAACTTTGCAGAGGGCTGGCTCTGCCCAATATATAAAAACAAGAATTGTACAGACATTAGTAACTATAAACCCATTACTGTTATTACTGTATTGAATACTGACTATAAAATACTCATGAAAGCCATCACAAATAGACTAGCAGTAGTTGCTCTTCACCTGGTACATGAAGATTAAGCTGGCTTTATATATAAATGGCCATATAATTAAGAACCAAACAGAACTGGCCATGCTTATTCTAGAATGGGGAGAAAGAAAGGGAGTTAATAGAATGATCATATGTCTAGACTAGAAAAAGGCCTACAACAAGATAAGGCATGACTTCATATGGAAAACTCTGAAGAAGCTTTGTTTTCTAAAAGCCCTTATAGAAACAATAAAAGCACTATACAAAAATGTGAAAACAATGGTAATATTGAATGGCAAAAAAAAAACACCCTATAAAGTAATAAGAGGTGTCAGGCAGGGAGACCCAATGTCTTGCTTGCTATTCAACCTAGCAATTGAGTTCCTAGTACAAATGCTATGAAAGTCAGATTTAAAAGGAATGAGAATAAAGAAGAATGCAGAAAGGCTAACAGTGAAACTGCTTGCAGATGACACAATAGTATATCTCTTTGAAGATGACAGCCTGGAGAGTCTACAGGAAATCTTGGATAAATCATGCTATGCCTTAGAAGCAAGATTCAATACCTCAAAAACAAACTTAATTCTGATCAAAACAGAGATTTTAAGAACACATGATAAATAAAGGAAAAGTAGAGGACCACAACAAATCAATACCATTCAAGCTACACATTGCAGCTGAGGGGGAAGCTACCTGGATACTAAAAGTCTTTATCAGCAACAATGTGGTAAACATGAGTATCTGACTACTCACCATAGAAAAAATATCAATCAAGACTGAGAGTTTAGCAGCACTAGTCACTGAGAAATTGTTTGACTAGCCCAAATCTCTGCTTCCATGGATGGTGGATGCAATGCAACAGCATAAATCTTATCACCTACTTCAATGGCTTCATCTGGAGATTCTGAGTCTGAAGCACTTGCAAAATCACCCTCTTGTCAATCTTCTATTAGGAATTTACACCTTACACCTCTACTTTGCCCTTTAACCAATCAATTTCTAGGTTGGCATTCTCTAGGGGCTTGCACCGGATATTGTACCGTCTAATTTTGAAGAGAATCTGTCGCCCAGCTCGTTTTCTGATATCCATGAATATCCAGTTGCAACGGCGACACACAAGGCTGTGGAGGTGTATGAGAGATTAGTGGTGAGTACTCTTAGCATCTTGTTTCTAACTGTCCTGGTGAATTATAGAGTGAGGACCCCGATAATCCACCAGATCTTGTCATTGCTGGTCAGTCGATGGAATTCTTCAGTCAAAAGTGTGTTTTATGAGGATGATGATGGCCAGCTGACACGGTGGTCTTGACTCATCCACAACCGTCTACCTCCGATGTCTCATATTCAGTACTCCCAAGCCATAATCAGGAACTGCTGGAAAAACCGACCTCGAAGGAGGACAACCTTTGAATGCTGCTCGACATCAATGGAGGCGTCTGTGAAGTAGTGACGGGTGTTGTGGTGGGTAAGTCACCATAGTCAGTTGACTTCTATCTTGAACGAAATAATTGCTTGCGATCTGCAGTGTATCCAATTTTGACTGCTCCTGGATACCAAATCAATAAGTAACTACTTTGGTGTTTGCTTGTAGTTGTGTTCTAAGTCCATCTTTCTTTCGAAGGTTCATGGACGAAAGAACTTTGGTCTATTTCTCAGACAATCCTCGCCACGTGGTGGAAGCCTATGTAGAGAGCGGGGAAGGTCTCGATCGAGCCGGTGGTTTTGCTATTCAAGTAATTTTTATTCTATCTGTTCTATCATTTTCTCTGCTTAAGGTCCAATAACTAGGGACTAGGAGGTCTTCTGGTTCGCAAGATTGAGGGCGATTATCACAACGTGGTTGGGTTTCCTGTGACGTCTTTCTTTACCTTTCTAGATCTGTTACTGGAAGAAGATCCAGACTTTCTCGACATCTAACATTTCTTATAATTGATCCATTACTTTTAATCGAACTTGGCTATACAAAAAACAGGGACATCTATTTTGAAAATCCTCGTTTCTCAGACTTTCGACGTTGCGACTTCATCTCGGAATTTTGACAAGTCGTAGATCATCTATCGTTGTTGGAATCTGACTATATGCCTGATATTGCCAATTGTGTTGGGGAGCAATGTTGGTATCTTGACAGGTAGAAATCGGTGCTAAGATACAGATCTATCTATTGAGTAGTATCAGTTATCGACAAACATGTCATCTTCACCACGTGTTCACAACCACACCCTCTGGCTCCTCCTCAGAGTCGTCAACTTCGATTTCATTGCCGAAATCAAGGCATGGATCATTATCATCACTGGCGTCTTTTTCGTGCTTGATAGTGTGAGCACCTATTCGACTCCCCTTCTTCATCTGTGCCCAAGTATATGAAGAGTGAGCTCTCCAGTAAGGCTTCATCTGCTCGATCGCATCAAGATACACGCCGGACCGTGGATGTTCTGCCAACATATCCTTGTGTGCCAGAAGACCAGAGTAAGGAACATCACCAATTACGTTGTACACCACTTTCGAACATCCTCTTATGAAAATCTCGTAGCGCGGGTGAGTCACTGTCATTTCGCTTCGTAAGTTCTCTCTTGTTCGAGAAAGAGCGCTAATATCATCGCGCGACTGATCTTTGGCTGGTGATTTAGCTACGAGAGGGATGGTCTGGCGTTTAGGAGTCGTGGAGTTCAGTTTCATGTTTGCCTTCTTCGTCATTGGCTGTGGCGCCTTCCTTTGCTCCTTCTCTAGTACCCCTAGCTCCATCGCAATGGTAATGTATGGGCGTTCGGTGTCCTCCTCGGTAATGGGTGTCGTGAAGAATTGGAAGATTTTCTG